>MU912349.1:30346-41817 GCA_036418165.1 Cooperia oncophora
CGGTCGTCCTCGAAACGCATGACGTGTCCAGCCCACCTGATCTTCGAAGCCTTGGCAAACACGGCACTGATCTTCGATCGTTGGCGGAGTGCGGAGCTCCGGATTTCCTCTCTCACTTGCGTGTAGCGGGAAACTCCGAGCATCGCCCTTTCGATGGCGCGTTGAATAACACCGACCGCATGCTCATCCTGCTTTCGTAGAGTCCAAGTCTCTGAGGCGTAAGTACAACGGCAGGAAGGACCGCGGAATCGAAGAGGTGGGCACGGAGCTTGGTGTTCTTCGTCTTCTTCGCTACTCCCTCGATGTTCTTGAAGGCTCCCCAAGCCGCTCGCTTCCTCCTGCTCAGCTCTGGAGCTAGGTCATTCATCATATTGATTTCACGACCTAGGTACACATAGCTAGAGCATTCAGAGATGGTCGTTCCGTTGAGCGTGAATGGGGCATCAGATACCAATCCGTTTCTCATGAACATCGTCTTCGTTAGGTTCAGCCGTAGACCGATTCTTCCACACGCGCAGTCGAATTCAGCCAGCATTCGTTCCGCTTGCTCGATGTTTGGCGTTATCAAAACGATGTCGTCAGCAAAGCGGAGATGGTGTAGTTGCCGACCGTCGATCTTCACTCCCATGTCTTCCCATTCCAGTTGACGCATGACGTTCTCGAGAGAGGCGCTGAAGAGCTTGGGCGAGATGGTGTCGCCCTGTCGGACCCCTCTCTTCACATCAATGATGATCTCCTTGTAGAATGGTGAAATCTTGGTCGTGAAGTTGCTGTAGAGCTCACGAAGAATCCTGATGTACTGAGTAGGAATACCCTGCCCAGGGCTTCGATAACCGCTTCTGTCTCAACGGAGTCGAAGGCTTTCTTCAAGTCGATGAACGTGAGACATAACGGCATCTTGTACTCTCGCGATACTTCGATGAGCTTCGTTACCGTGTGGATGTGATCGATCGTGCTGAATCCTCTTCGAAACCCTGCTTGCTCGCATGGCCTTCGTCTAGTGTTCTGCCAATCCTGTTCAGGATGACTCGTGTGAAGAGTTTGTAGACTACAGACAGCAGGCAGATTGGGCGATAATTGCCAATGTCGTACAGGTCTCCCTTCTTGTACAGCAACACAGTCTTGCTGGTTTTCCACGAGGTGGGTACCTTGCATTCCGACAGGTAGCGCGTGAAGAGTCGAGCCAGAGTTTTGACAAGAACTGGCGGAAGATTCTTCAGATGTTCGGGTCTGATCCTGTCGGGACCGGGTGCCGTACGATTCTTCACCGACGAGATGGCGTGTCGGACTTCGGAAGAGAGAACTGCAGGAACGACATATCCATCCTGCTCCAAGCGGTATGGTTGCAGGTGGACGTGGCTGTCAAAGAGATCCGAGTAGAAGTCGTGGATGACCTTCTCCATTGCCCTTCTGGATGCGGTGATTGTTCCATCCGGACGTCGGAGGGCGGTCATCTTAGTCTTACAGTTGGCGAAGTCGCGGCGGGCGTTGCGTACGCTCTTCCCAGCCTCTGCGGCTTCCACCAGTACTGCTGCTCTTCTCTCCTTGAGGTCTTCCTTTATCGCTTCTCTGCATAGCTTCGCAAGCTCAGACGTCAGCTGGTAATTGCCTGCGGCTCGTGCGGCTCCACGTTGGCGAATCAGCTCGAGAGTTTCCAGAGATAGACGCTTCTTGGTAATCTTGGAACCCTCTGACTTCTTGGCGCAGTCGTGAAGATGTGCAACAAGCCTTTCGTATTCCTCGTCGATGTTGTCGATGACAGAATCCTCCCAGAGCCCAGCGAGAGAAGTGAAGTGATCCCAGTTGATGGTGGTCTTGGGGCTTCGCTTCTTGAACTTTGCGGCTCTCTCTCCTCGCATCGAAAAGCGGAATCTTGCGCGAAGGAGACGATGGTCGGATCCCGTGTAGAACTTAGGGACAACAGCGACATCGGTCAGGCAAAACCTTCGATTGCAGATGATGTGGTCGATCTCGTTATGGAATTGTCCACCAGGAGACTCCCATGTCCAGCGTAGAGAGTAGGGCTTCTGGAACTGCGAGTTACCATGGATGGTGTGGGTCGACATGATAAACTCAGACAGCCTTTCACCCTGCTCATTCCACTCCGTTCCGTGAGTTCCGATGTGAAGTTCTTCAGCCGTTCTTCTTGGTCGATCTTAGCGTTGAAATCACCGACGATGACCTTGAAGAAGGTGTGATCTTCCTTGTAGAACTTCTCCAATTCCATATAGAACGCTTCGAGCTCATCCTCGTCGTAGCTTGATGTTGGTGCGTAGGCGACGAAGATTGTCAAAGCTGGAGTTGAACCACATCTTCTCAATCGCAAACGTCCGATTCGGGTCGTCAGACTTTCGTACGAATCGATGTTCATGGCCAAGTGCGTGTTGACGAGGACGCCCACACCGCCAACGCCTCTGCTGTCGCATGTTCCGAAACAGTTCTTCTCCAGTCTCGTACACGGCGTGTAGCGGGCGATGCCTCCTCGTCTCGGTCAGTCCGATGACGTCGTACTTGATCTTCCTGGCTTGCAACATCAGATCTTCGATGTGAGCTTCCGATGCAAGCGTCCGTGCGTTGAAAGTACAGATCGTCATCCTAGTCCTGGGCGACTTAAAACTCCGTTGGCCCTGTGATTTTAGCAGCCTCGTCCGAGCGGTCCCAGCCGACGTCGCCCTGTCGGTGGTTCCCTCAGCTTCAGGGGAATGAGGCCCATAGTTGTTACTGTTTTCGGCGAGAAGAAAATTAACCACGCGTAGCTCGCCAGGCTCTGACGTGGCACCTTCCGCATTCGTACGTTTTTGGAACAGTCCAAAACCGTTCACCCCTACGCCACGATGAGGCTGCGGATAGGATTTGTAGGGGAGTAATTACATTACGTTGATTTATTTCTTGTTTAACTACCCAAGTTTGAGATAAGCTGAGCGCCAGTATTCGTGTGCTGTAGCAAGACTCTAGAACCACAGCCCAATTTCGTACATGGTGCATCGGCTCCCCGAACAAGGACTGCACGCAGGTACGCTTTCGATTTCGTTTTCTTTACTGGATTGTCTTTGGCACCAGGCGCAACTGGACAGCACCGGCGCTCTGCGCAGCCAGTTTTTTTTTGGCTTGGATTCACATTGATTTTCTTGATTGATTTTGAGTAAATTTTTAATCAGTGATTTATCTTCATTTTCGTTCATTTTTACTTCTCCTCTAATTATGGCCGGACCCTCTTCCCTAATAACTCGACAAGGCACTTTTAATCCCGGTATTGCAATAACTTGGAAGATCAGAGACGCCGCCGCATTTGCCAAGGTTTCGAAGATCAGGTGGGCCGGACACGTCATGCGTTTCGAGGACGACCGCTGGACCAGAGCGATCACCGACTGGATTCCACGGGATGTCAAGCGAACGCCTGGAAGACCGCCTACGCGATGGTCAGACTTCTTCGTGAAAGCTCTGAACGAATGGTATGAAGTTCATCGTGTCCCTCGAGCTGAGAGAGTTCATTGGGCAACTCTTGCACGTTGCAGGGACGAATGGAGACGTTACTGGCGCCCGCTCGAGGAACTCGATGATCAACGGGAGCACAGGTGACAGTGAATGTAATTACTACTGTGTAACGACAAAGGCACGATTCTTGAGGCGCATCTCAATAAAGTGAGAAAAAGTGTAGAAGTATTTCTAAGGAAAAAAAGGCGCTGCGCTAGAGAAAGACATAAATGAAGGCGCTGCGCTACGAGAGAGTCAGAAGGTCTAAAGCCAACGAGGAAAAATGTTGCAAAGCGCATGCCAACGGTTTTTATATGCGCATTGGCATTTGCCTCGCAAGATGGAAGCTGATAAAGGCGTTGAGAGCGCGATGAAACAAAACATTGTGAAATGGAATGAAATTGATTCAAGCTATAAACATACAAAAGTTACAGCTACATACAACAAAATAGATCACAAGATCGCGGAATCCGCGATAGGCGAGATGGCGTCGCCCTGTCGGACCCTCTCTTCACGTCGATGATGATCTCCTTGTAGAATGGTGAGATCTTGGTCGTGAAGTTGCTGTAGAGCTCACGAAGAATCCTGATGTACTGAGTAGGAATACCCTGGTTGCCCAGGGCTTCGATAACCGCTTCTGTCTCAACGGAGTCGAAGGCTTTCTTCAAGTCGATGAACGTGAGAAATAACGGCTTGATGTACTTTTCTTCGATTGTGCTGGATCCTCTCCAAAATCCTGTTTGCTCGCATGGCTGTCCTTCGTCTAGTGTTCTGCCAATCCTGTTCAGGATGACTCGTGTGAAGAGTTTGTAGACTACAGACAGCAGGCAGATTGGGCGATAATTGCCAATGTCGTACAGGTCTCCCTTCTTGTACAGCAACACAGTCTTGCTGGTTTTCCACGAGGTGGGTACCTTGCATTCCGACAGGTAGCGCGTGAAGAGTCGAGCCAGAGTTTTGACGAGAACTGGCGGAAGATTCTTCAGATGTTCGGGTCTGATCCTGTCGGGACCGGGTGCCGTACGATTCTTCACCGACGAGATGGCGTGTCGGACTTCGGAAGGGAGAACTGCAGGAACGACATATCCATCCTGCTCCAAGCGGTATGGTGGCAGGTGGACGTGGCTGTCAAAGAGGCCCGAGAGGACGAGGTGGCGCGTGTTACCTTCTCCATTGCCCTTGGGGACCCACTGATTATTCCATCCGGAGGAGGTCGGTCATCTTGGTCTTACAGTTGGCGAAGTCGCGGCGGGCGTTGCGTATGCTCTTCCCAGCCTCTGCGGCTTCCACCAGTACTGCTGCTCTTCTCTCCTTGAGGTCTTCCTTTATCGCTTCTCTGCATAGCTTCGCAAGCTCAGACGTCAGCTGGTAATTGCCTGCGGCTCGTGCGGCTCCACGTTGGCGAATCAGCTCGAGAGTTTCCAGAGATAGACGCTTCTTGGTAATCTTGGAACTCTCTGACTTCTTGGCGCAGTCGTGAAGATGTGCGACAAGCCGTTCGTATTCCTCGTCGATGTTGTCGATGACGGAATCCTCCCAGAGCCCAGCGAGAGAAGTGAAGTGATCCCAGTTGATGGTGGTCTTGGGGCTTCGCTTCTTGAACTTTGCGGCTCTCTCTCCTCGCATCGAAAAGCGGAATCTTGCGAAGGAGGCGGTGGTCGGATCCCGTGTAGAACTTAAGACCAAGAGCGACCAGGAGGCTGCCATGAGCGTAGAGAGTAGGGCTTCTGGAACTGCGAGTTACCATGGATGGTGTGGGTCGACATGATAAACTCAGACAGCCTTTCACCCTGCTCATTCCACTCCGTTCCGTGAGTTCCGATGTGAAGTTCTTCAGCCGTTCTTCACGGTCCGATCTCATCGTTGAAATCACCAACGCTAACGGAAGGTTGCTCTTCCTTGCAGCACTTCTCGAATTCAGTATAAAATGCCTTCGAGCTGATCCTCGTCGTAGCTTAATGTTGGTGAGTAGGCGAGAAAGATTGTCGCCTTTGCTGTCGCATATTCCGAGGAACAGTTCTTCTCCAGTCTCGCATGCAGCGGGCGATGCCTCCTCGTCTCGGTCAGTCCGATGACGTCGTACTTGATCTTCCTGGCTTGCAACATCAGATCTTCGATGTGATGCAAGCGTCCGTGCGTTGAAAGTACAGATCGTCATCCTAGTCCTGGGCGACTTAAATCTCCGTTGGCCCTGTGATTTAGCAGCCTCGTCCGAGCGGTCCCAGCCGACGTCGCCCTGTCGGTGGTTCTCTCAGGTACTGGAGAATAAGGCCCATATTAATCACTGCTTTCGGCGCAGATAAATCCACGCGCAGCTCGCTAGACTCTAACGTGGCACTCTCCGCATTGGTACACTTCGGAGCAGTCCAAACCGTTCACACTCACGCCACGAGGATGCCGATAGGACTTGTAGGGGTTTTTTGCACATATTTGGACAAAGTTTTCGATGATTGGAATTGATTGAAAATCATTTTATCAAGTGTTAGGTTAAAAAAAGGTCTTGCGACAGTTTGATTAGGTTGATCTTGGAAAAGTCAAGAAAATATATCCTTTACAGCCCCAGCATCTGCAATCTGGCCAGTTTTTGACCAGATTGCAGATGACTGGGGCAGACCGACTTTTTTCTCCGGGAAGAGTATTGGGTGAAAATTCGTTTCCTGGGGGGCTTTGACCTTCTGTATTCGAAATCACATCCGCTAGGCACGAAACCTTCTAGCGCCCGCACCACAGGCGCCGGCGCCAAAATACCTTAAATCACCAAATTCGCTGAAAACTTGTTCCCAGAGGTAGACTGACTTCTGAGCACGGATATCACATTTGCTCAGCACAAAACCTCCTGGTGCTCGCGCCACAGGCGCCGGCGCCAAAATACCCCAAATCACCGGCGCCTGTGGCGCGGGCGTCAGGAGGTTTCGGGCCAAGCGAATGTGATATTCGTATTCAGGAGGTCAAACTACCCCAGGAGACAACATTTGAGCCAAATCTGTCCACGGAGGATAAAGTCAGTCATACGCTCTCTTAATTCCGGATGACTGGGGGCATTAAAGAGTATATAGTGCCAAAATCTGAATGCTTTGACCCCTAATCAGTGGAAAATGTTATCTGAGGTTTCTGCGGGTGGGTGTATTATGGTCTTGTGAAAGCTTTCAGAGCTTCAAAGTCCTCACAATTCCAAAGTACTTTGCGACCTATCCTATATTAGAATTCCTGTATAGCCTCTTCGTCGTAGTCGAGAAAGCGAACGCCTGCGTTCTGTTCGTGGAAGATGTCGCTTGCCATGGCACAGAGCACCTTTTGTATCAGCGATTGCCAGCTGCAGTTATTTCATTCGAAGGGAGGGAAGGTATAGGTTGGCCACCAGGTATAAATGATAGTCGTTTACTCAGCCTCCTGGAGGCAGCCCAAAGTAACTACCAGCAGTTGGCAACATCCCTAACTAGGGAGGTCGTTCAGGACGTGGAGCGCTTTTTGAAAACGGTTTTTTGCATGATGTGGGGTCACGTGCATGGAGTACCAAACTGGTGTTCATTTTTCCTGAACGCCTCTGGGAATGCCAAAAATGGAGTGAAAAAGAAGTCCATGGAAACCGACTGTTTTTGAGCCTGAATGGGCTCTAAATCACTCGCAACTTCGGCCAGTTGCTGCCTATAGGGTCCTTATAAAGGTTGTACTGGTATCGATGAGAAAAGTAGTCGCCAATGGGGTCTTACTTGTGGCACGTAGTTAAGAGTCGACGGCTAGTTGGAATGGGCTCTTAAGCAATCGAAGTGGTAGCTGCCGCAACGATCGAATGGCCTATGTGGATATGGCGTGGAGGGTTCCTCTAAGCCAAGACAGTGTGGGATGGGGGATGATGGTTCGACTCCCCTCGGCTTGCACGTTTTTGCATTTTTTATTTTCCGTTGTTGTCGCTTCCATATACGTCTGTTAATGAATTTTACTCGGATATCTGCCATTTATAGGCACATCCTAAATAGTTAGTCGGTGCTATTCAGCAATTTCGATTTCACATACCATTAAGAGCAAGAACTTGTGCGAAAGTTTGAAGCTTTAGTATGTTATTCGTGCCCTGTATCGACCTAACGAACATTGAACATTACAGGCTCTAGTGCCATTTAATCTCCCCATTTGAAGCTGACACTCTTCTCTCCCACTGGAGTCGCTATGTACATTCGTTTGAGGGACTTGCAGGGCCATTCTGACGCCATACTGGGTTGACGTCAAGAACAAGTGTCTGAATCGTGATCAGGACCATCGATTACCCCTACAGGCAAACTTTCAGCCAAAAAAATTTTTTGACTTTTTTTGAGTTGTGATGGACCGACCATTTGCTCGACAGTCATGACCGGAGACCCACAACTTTGGAGCTGCGATGACGTAGCGATGACGTGGTGGGCCGCCGGGCAGCCGTATCGCGGATTTGGTGCTCATAAGGTCCATTCATACTTGGCATGGGCATGGGTGGCCGCAGAACAAGTGAAAAACCATCCTGGACATGTCGACCCCCCGCGACGGCTCGCTCAACGAAGATGTCCTCCTCCCTCTTGGTAGCCTCCCTACCAAGAGGAGAGACTCATCCGATTTCTTCACTTTTTCAAATGCACCTGGAGGAATGATGACTATTTTGTTCTTTTTTTCGATGGCGTTTATGGTTGTTGCTAGTTTTTTTTCGTACGAGTGTTTGTCCGATAACGCAGCAACAAAGTAGACTCTCAACAAAGTGACTCTTGAGCATAACCCAATGCACAGACTCAAAAAAGTCAAAAAAATTTTTTGGCTGAAAGTTTGCCTATAGGGGTAATCGATGGTCCTGATCACGATTCTGACACTTGTCCTTGACGTCAACCCAATCTGGCGTCAGAATGGCCCTGCAAGTCCCTCAAACGAATGTACATAGCGACTCCAGTGGGAGAAAGACGTGGCTTCAAATTGGGGATAAATGGCACTAGAGCTGAAAGTTCAACTGGTCGCTAGTCGTGACAGGGCACCGAATACCCACATGATATAAAGTTCAACTTTCAGACAAGTTCTTGCTTAATGGTATGTGAAATCGAAATTGCTGAATAGCACCGACTAACTATTTAGGATGTGCCTATAAATGGCAGATATCCGAGTAAAATTCATTAACAGACGTATATGGAAGCGACAACAACGGAAAATAAAAATGCAAAAACGTGCAAGCCGAGGGGAGTCGAACCATCATCCCCCATCCCCACCGTCTGCTTGAGAACCCTCCACGCTATCCACTAGGCCATTCGATCGTTGCGGCAGCTACCACTTCGATTGCTTAAGAGCCCATTCCAACTAGCCGTCGACTCTTAACTACGTGCCACAAGTAAGACCCCATTGGCGACTACTTTTCTCATCGATACCAGTACAACCTTTATAAGGACCCTATAGGCAGCAACTGGCCGAAGTTGCGAGTGATTTAGAGCCCATTCAGGCTCAAAAACAGTCGGTTTCCATGGACTTCTTTTTCACTCCATTTTTGGCATTCCCAGAGGCGTTCAGGAAAAATGAACACCAGTTTGGTACTCCATGCACGTGACCCCACATCATGCAAAAAACCGTTTTCAAAAAGCGCTCCACGTCCTGAACGACCTCCCTAGTTAGTCCACCTAAATGACAACACCCATGCTTTTGCTCCTGTAACAGAGCTGGGTTCCCTGCGTGAACCATGCATGTATCCTTCACAGGATCCCTCAAGGAGAAAAGAGACCTGCTTAGCCAAAAGCAGATGTGCATGGAATAAAGATTTCACTGTGTTATTGGTGGATCTTAAAGCGATGACGCTGGGTAGTGGCGCAGCTGTGACGGTCGCATTTGCTCTAATCAGTTTTGAGCACGAATGGCGTCGCGATTGATTTCATTCAGAAATTCTCCTTTTTCTGCTCATCAGAAGATCATTAAGCTTTTAGCATAGCCTCATCGCTGTATGCGAAGACCGCCTACGGCGATGAGGCTACGCCAAAGATTATGGGTCTCAGTTGAAAAATGCCATAGTAACCAGCTTATCCACCGAACTTACTAGGCTCTTACCGCCTCCTCTGATACCTACTACATCCTGCAGAAAGAAAAATTCCAAAAATCAAGGTCCACTTGAAAATAAGGTCTGCACTTTCTCTTCACCGTAGTTGTCGTAGTTCTGCGAGAGTAGAATCGAGAAGTTCTGCGAAAGATGTGCGCTTGTCTTAGATATTGTTAGTGATTACCCTTTCGCTTGGAGGTGTCGTTTAGTGGAGGAAATTTTGGTCGAAGTGTGCAAGGCTCTTTTCCCAACGTAATACCACTTTCATTTTAGACTCACAATTTTCAAACCAAATTTACTTACTTACTTACTTATGCGTACATGGAACGCGCCCAAGTTAAACAATGTGGTAATGGAGAAAACAGATAACTCAAGAAACAACTAAGAAAAAATAAAACAAACTAAATAAGACAAACTCAAATAACAAAAAAAAATTAAATCAACTACAATTCAACTGAGACAGTGTGCAGCACTCAGTTTGTCAGGAGGATGAGTTCCAAACAAAATTGACGGCAGGAGAAGGTCAGAATTTGGTGTCCTTAAACCGCAGAGAAATTGCGGAATAATGGTGACATGAAGGCTTTCCTAACAAGGTACTAGTAACCGGTGATGAAGCAACTGTCCGCACCAGCTGGCCACAGTGCCCTTAGCGCCACATGTGGGGTCATAGGGGTGTGCCGGCACTTCGAGACACGGGTATACCAGCAGCCCACGTGGAACCGACACACTGGTCAGAAGCGACAAAACAGATCTACTAGACCTAGAGCCTAGACCAGACCGACGTTTCATAGAAGGCATAATCTTGAGAAAGGTAGTATAGAGACAGATATAACTGGATGGAACTCCTCATGACAAACCAAGTGACAACGATGACGCAGGCTCTCATGAACGAGTGGAGGAACAAAAGAAAACAACGATATGTGATGAACAGCCCTCAAAATAAGATGCTAGGCATCCCCCTACCATCCAGTGAAGAACGCAGAAGTTTACACTGCGTGCTATATGGCGTACCGGAAGAAGCACAATCACAGTGATGCAGTCGAACACGGAAGGGAAGAACGTTACTGAAAAGAAAAAGACAGCATTACATCATGAGGAGAGACTGAGAGCATGACAAGATTTACCTTGTTTATTCTTCTTTCAAACGAATTACTAGTAGCTGCTCCGAGTAATTCCGGGGGTAGCGTGTTAAGCCATCTCGCGCACCGATGAAATATAACATTGTGAGTTAAAGCGCGAAACCTAGGACGGACGCGAGAATAGTCCAGATTGAACCCACCACGCCTACCACCAACAGGTCTGAAGAGCCAGTACTTACTAGCGCGCAATTTAGATTCCCCACGGAGGACTCGAAAGGAAAACACTAGATCAGCAATCACCCGCCTACACTGTAATGATTTCATGGAAAAGATCTTCAGACGCTCTTCATAGCTCGGCAAATTGCTGCGAAGGCTACTTGTAATTCTGTACCAAAGAAGGCGAGTGAACACACGCTGAACCTTCTCAATCTTTCTGATATATTTCTTGATATATGGGCTCCAGATCTGTGAGCAATATTCGAGACGAGGCAGTACATAGGCTTTGTATAGACGAGTGAGCACTGCCGCATCCGAAGATTGCACGCTACGGAAAAGAGCAAATAGACTGACGAAGGCCTTCTCTACGGTTTGGTTTATATGGGAGTAGAAGTTCAGCTTTGAGTCAAAAAGCACACCAAGATCCATAGCTGACTGACACATTGTAAGCCTAATGTCGTTGATGTAGTAATCAGCCGGGCCAAGATCTCCAATGTGCATAACCGAAGTCTTACTCAGATTCAGTGGAATGTCCCAGTGGGCCGCCCAATCAACCATTTTATGAATGGAAAGTTTCAGAGCACCAACACTTTCACAGTTGTATCGATCGAGTACGCCTAAGATTTTTATATCATCAGCATACATTTGAATGTTAATGTCACAGGACGTTTTGA
>MU912350.1:18155-58558 GCA_036418165.1 Cooperia oncophora
ATAGATTGTGTTTATATAAATAGCACTGAACTACCACAGCGAACTTTTCTAACAATCCATCCTGAAGGTAACTGACTAGACCACTTGAATCAGCCATGAAATCAGCGCAAAAGGCCAAAAGTAAAAAGTCTACATATTGGATTAATTAACATTTCCTTGGTACTCCAATAATTCTAAACTCAAATATTGGCGAAGAAGCTGGGGATATTTTTACTACATATTGTTACAACCCAACTTGGTAAGTCGAAAACACAAAATTTCAGATATTATTGAAAACCTTTTCTTCTGCAGAGTTCTCGAAATATGATCATTCATTGTTCTTTCAATCACTGAAGTTTTTCCACTGGAGGAACAGCGGCGGAAAGGCACGAAACTAGCAAGAGGAAACGAAACGCTCGGTTGAGTAAGTTAGATAAAAAGCTATTGGGCTTTCAAGTCCAGTTTTTCAAGCGAAAGTGAAGTATCAAGAATAAGCGGTGTGTAATGGATAGAGAGAAAGAAAGAGGAAAGAAAGAAAGTAAGTAAGAAGGAAAGACAGATAGATAGATAGAGAGCAGCCCTATGCTTGAGGTAGCATTCAGACTTCGCGTCAACGCGCTGTAACGCGCTACAATTGCAACAGCGCTACAATCTTATAGACGCGAACGCAGCCGCAGACGGAAATCGATCGACGCCACTTGTGTATTGAGAGTGTAGGGGAACTGGAGGGCATGTGTTATCCAAACACACAATCCGGTATCGATCGGCACCAGCCGCTGAGCGGGCGTCGATCGATTTCCCGTCTGAGGCTGAGTTGGCTTGGTTATTGTAGTGCGTCGCCGTGAAGTCTGAATGCTGCCTGAAGTAAACATCGAACTACCCACCAAAATATGATCGAGAAAGTAGTCAACCGCCTAATGATTAGTTCGAAATGGCGTAACGTTTCCTTACTATGAACATCCAAGGATTGTGATATGCGTAGAGAACTCGTTTGAAAACGATTATAAACAAATGAAGAGAAACTATAAACTCCATCCAAAAAACTACGCGAGATGGGGTCACATGTTACGCAGCGATGAGAAAGGTCGGCACTGTGGGAGAGTTTTTGGGTGCGCCTAAAGAAAAAGGGAGCAGAGGAGCAGACTCCAATGCTCCGCTATGTCGCAGCTCTCCAGGGAATGTCAAAAGGTCAGTCTCGCTATACAGTGAGATACTCTTTTTTGTAGACGTTGAGCTCGAAACCATCTTTGACTTCGCAAAACGTTTCTCCGACTGGAGTTCCGGAGGATTCCCTACTGTTTTCTCTTCAACTCGCTATAGCCGAAGCGCAAGCGCCTGTAGCGCATGACACAACTACTTTTCAGGAAAACGGGTATGATGTTCCCATTTAGCGGATCGAAACGACTGGGGCATTCTGGCGAAATCTGAGATTCCAACTCAACTCCGAAAAACAACGATCAAGCCTTGTTGCAAACAAGATTTGGCTCACGTTCTCGCATTATTGTTCCATTTTCTTAATGGTCAGGAGGAAACCCCACTCTGACAACAAGCATCGATGGCACGAGGGAGACAAGCATAAGCACTCTTCTTGAAAACAGGAGTCTACACTTTCGAGAAACTAGTTGCAGGTTTTCCTACAGATATGGGCAGGCACGGATGTGAATCTCTGAAGGAAGATTTGAGCTCAGCGATTGAGGACGCCTATATTGGTGTATAACAGACTGCAAATGGTCGGAGAGACCCGTTGATTTTCTCCGGTCGGTTTTTTTAGAATAGTAGGAGAAACTAAATTCTCACAACCAGAAGTGAATACTCATTTCCAAGACTTACGGTTCATTTTCTGCGAAAGATAAAGAATAATTATGAATAGTGGGATAAGAGAATCTAATGTGGGTGAATAAACAATTCTTTCTGAAATCACAAGCATAGACAGCTTTTCACCATTAATACCGCATTATTTGTGAAGTCAACGGACAAGTTCATGGCTTGGAAAAATCTAGGACAAATTCTGACTGCAAGTACACTAAAATTTGAAAAATACTCACTTGCGGCTTTGCGGGGAAATGTACCTCGTTTGCTTTTAGTATAGTGTTTTCTTCAAGTATTTTCTGCTGAGTTTGATCGTTTCCAAACGGCTAAACATTGATCAGGATTGATAGGGCAAAAACTTGGTCCAAGCAAACGTATCATGAAACGGGCTTACTTTCTTTCCATAAATACACTGGTAGAAAATCACACCAACGCTCCACACATCGACCTTTGAACTAATTTTAGGCGGTGCATGACTGACCACAAATGTTTCTGGGGGTAAGTACCTGAAATTCACCGTGAAATCGAATCACCTCATGAAGAAGAACATTATCATAGTTCTTACCAATACGTGCCAGCGAACTGAGACGTCAACTCGATGCTGTCATCATCGGACGAACCCTCCATGATCTTTGACAAGCCAAAGTCGGTTATTTTAATAGCACCGCACGTAGTTCCAGATTCCAACAAGATGTTGGCCGGCTTAAGATCGTAGTGGATGATCGGAGGTTTCTTCTCGTTGAGGTATACGAGAGCCGAAACAACCTACAAAACTATCATTGAAGGAAAAAGCAAATCAAGGAAGTGAAATCCGTCTCTGAGCTCAGTTTTTGAACCGTTTTTTTTTCTCAACAACAGTATATTGTACTGGAATAAAAAATTATATATCGGCACTCATTTTTTTTAGCAGATGAATGGGTCACCATCTCGAAGATAACGCGCAGACAAGCGCACCAAGCTGCGCCGTCACGTGTACCCTTTGATCCATCCCCAACTGCACTGGCACCCTTTACAGATGTGAAATTCGTGCTTAGGAGGTCAAACACCCTCAGTGTGCAGGATTTCAACGAATTTATTGATCTGGGGTTCTCGCCTGTGGCGCGAGCGCCCGGCAGTTCTTGGCACCCCAGGAAGCAAACTATCAGCCAAATCTGCTTACGCAGAAAAAAAGTAGTTAAGGAACAGTACTGATTTCGGAAGACTGGAGCAGGAAGAGTTCAACAAGGAACTCGGTTTTTGGAATAAAAGAGAGGTAGAATTTCCAAAGGACACTCCTACTGTTTATTAGGCCCTCTGCTACGGCTGAAAACAGGGCGCTTTCGGCTATCTGTTGTGACTAAAAAACATCACTACTCTTAACAGCCAGCTTGCGCTCGGTACGGAACTTTTATAATGGCCTGAACTGCCTAAGTCAGTCAGTTGTGCAGATTTTCAGAACAAACGAGGCAACTGCACAGTTACGCTACTCATGAGAAGAGAAGTGGGCGCTGGAGTCAAACCAATGTGCGAATTACCCTGTAACTGAGTCAATAAGGTCAGGCGTCAATATTAGAGACAAGAACAGATGAAGATGTGCTGATAGAACCCTGCAAACTCCTGCAAAGCAACGAAATGGTAGAAGCTGCAGTTCCAGAGGATGCGATAAAGAAACCAGGGAAGAGGATTTCTCCCAGCGTAGTGGGTAGGTAGCACAAGAGTCCAGAAAACTCCCTCGCAAAAGAACTGCGCGCAAAACAGTTTGAAAAGGAACGTCAAGAGGAGGTTTCAAACTATGAAAATTGCTTTGCAGTATCGCACTAATTTTTTTACGATATTTTTTATACAAAAAATTACAAGAATACTGGATTATGGGCTATAGCCCGACCTCAGGCGGTACTCGAACCGCATTCCACGCTTTCCGGGTGACTGACGCCACCAGGGCCGTTCTTACCCTCCCAACTTTACGGCTTTCACGCCGTAGCCTATAGCATTCGCACATTCGACATTTCGTAGCGGATAGCGCACTCGCCTGGAAAGCGTGAGGTGCGGATTCGAGTCCCGTCTTAGGTGTGATTTTTTGCGGAAAAATCAGGTATCATGTGATAACTTTCGGAGCGCCAACTGCGGTTATAAATAGCAGTCATTATAACAGAACTACTTCAAAAGCATCTTCGCAACGAATCGATTCCGTAATTCTTCATTAAGGGCATACCTGCATAATGATACTTCGTGCTTCCTTCTCCGAAATACATTTGTTCTGTTTGAGATAGAAGTCGAGGTCATTTCCCGTACAGTACTCCAGAACGGTGCAAAATGAATGATTGTCAATAGTGAAAAGATCGAATAGTTTCACAATTCGACAGTGGTCAAGCGTCTTGTGGATATCTTTCTCTCTCATGGCATGTTTCACGTAGTTAGCCTAAAGCAGCAGCGTTACGGGAGATGGAAATGGGAAAAAATGAATTTTCTTGTACGCTACAAAACAATTCATAAAAACTGAAACTTCTAGCGAGGTAGTCATACAACTGAACCCCTTCAAACTAAACTTGTTAATGCAATTCACCTTCTTCTCTTCCTTCCACTCCTTATTAACGTGGTGGATCTTGCAAGCCACGAAACGATTCTCCTCAAGATCGAATGCTCGCCAAACCTCGCTGAAAATGAGCAGGAATTGAACCGTGAAATGCTCTAATTGTGTCATCAAGCAAATAGCCAAATAAGAGCTTCAGAAGGAGGATCCGCAGTTCATTCCAGTTGAACTACAAGTATTAAGAACTAACTGAACCCGAGGATAAGTTAACTGTGCGAACGTCTGTGAACAAATGGTTGCGAATTTGTGTGAAAAAGAATGAAAAGTAGCAAGAAAGCGTTCTAATCCAAATTATCTTGGAACCCTTGGTGCGTGATGTTCCATTACTTTTCAGGTACGGCTTAGCGCGATAGCAATTACACACGTAAAGTTTAGAAAAGGTTTTTATTCACAGTAAAGAGCATAGTTTAACACGGCTACATTTTGTCATCCAACTGAAAACCACACGAGTTCTTTGAGTGTCTTTAGATTGCAGTTCTTTGTCACAGAAAAGAGTACCGCTCAGCTAACATTTGACGCATTAAACTCAATCCCTTTATTTTTATGCTTCCCAGTTGCTACGGTATATCTTAAGGCAAACTACTTCAACACCCCTAAAAATGCGTCTGAGGACTACGCACATTGACATTAATAGGTCAATGCTAAAACCTGGCTGAAACGCTACCAAGCAGATTTACTTTATTCAAACAAGAGCTCTGGATGCTCAAATTATCTGCTACGTTCAGATCATGGAACAAATAAACATATCTTCAGTGACAAGCTATTCAATACCCACTTACAGAAGGGCGGGACGATCAACATTGAAATTTTCAAAAGAGCAACCATAGTAGTTCTCAACTCATTCTACTGTATCTCAGCTCATGGATTAGCTCGGATCGGATGAACATTCATTTGAACACCCTCTTAGGATTCCGACAAATAAAGGTTAAGTTTCAGCACTGGAGTGGATATCACCAGGCTGTAAAACTTATGTCACTTATGAAGTGCGTCTGTTCGGAAAAAGGCCAGCCCTATGAAGTGAAAGTAAAGGCTAGGGTTCCATTGAACACATACCTGACTCACTAGTTACTCCCAGGATTCCGAGTCTGAAGAAATATCAATAGTAGCCAAGCATTTCACGTAATAACAGCATACAACAAGGGATTATTATATAAGAGACAGGTGAATGTTATGCTATTCATCTCAAGCCAAGGCAATTTCGCATCATCAACATCAAAGAATAAATATGAGCCTTGAGTTAAGAAGTCAACTATTTTTCTTTGTATATACCTTAACTGAGGCGGAGGTGGTGTAGTGACAGGTGGCGCGCTTACCATGCGCAAGGTTCGCGGAGCATAGCCTAGATCGGATCCCGCCTAAGCCAAACAGCGTTCTACTCCCCCCCCCCACCCCCGAGGACGGTAAACTGGTGCCCGATTCGTCTGGGAGGATAAGCACACTGACTTGTACATCAGATGCCCCCCGAGTCATTGTCTAGGTCACCTCATACTCACTAAGCCACTATGATCCTGAATGGAAGCAGAGTGGCTGCCGCATCCCAAAAAGGAATTGATCAAGTACGGA
Source organism: Cooperia oncophora (assembly GCA_036418165.1). NCBI lineage: Eukaryota > Metazoa > Nematoda > Chromadorea > Rhabditida > Trichostrongylidae > Cooperia > Cooperia oncophora. Next base: position 24,076 of record MU912350.1, read on the forward strand.
AACTTAATTTTTTTTATCCATTATACTTCCTAACTAAGCAACATTGCTCGACAAAAAATGCCACATTATGCGAAAACAGCTCATCTCTTTCAGGTGGAATCTCTCCCAGTTCTCATACCTTTTACCTCCCCTCCTCTGAAATTTTAATGACGTAATATCGCTGTGCGTCATAAACCCTCAACATAGTACATCATTCACGCACTGGAAAGGCAAAATCTTGTGCCTCTCTATCCTCGCCCTAACGACCGCCCCTTTCACCAGTCGGACGGAGAGCACCTCTTTGCAATCAATATCCTACGAACACATCAGCAAGACTGCACCTACGAGGCAGCAGCGACGATGCCCCCGCAATAACGAAAAAACAAACGAAAACAATCAAGCAATGAGGCCGTCTTACAAAGCCCAGATTGCAGCTTTTCTTCGCATAGGCCGCCAACACAAGATTTTGCACAGAGCTTTTGCACTGCTATACGAATATGCGCTTGTGCTTTAGAAGACTACTTCATGTACTTTCAATAAAGCGCAATTAATGCTATTAAAGGTGAATATCTAAAAGAAGTTCTGCACAAATGCCGCTGATAATCAGCTACAATGGGGAGGTAAATATTACTAATAGCAAGATTTCCCGCAGAAATACCATACAAAGACAACTTCAAAAGAATGGCAGAGAGAGATAAGGGGGAATGCATTGAAGGAAAAATAATAAGATGGAGGGAAATTTCTAGCAGGTACTTCAAAATGAACTTTCTATGGTAAAGAATCGAATGAGATCAAATATATCCACCCTTTTTGGGCTGGATTCATAGAGGACGAGTTTGAAGATCTGGTAAAACTGCAGGTTGATCAAAAATATGTATTGATTAGAGAAACCGTGAAAGTAATAGAAATGCAGAGATGCGGAGCAGAAATGCCGAAATTCTGCAGAACCAGCATTTCTCCCAGTGGCGAGGCTGAGCGATTAACCCCTATCACGTCATTATCCATCATTTCGGCATTTCTGCCAATTCCGCACTTCTGCTTTTCTCAAAATCTCGAGCTTTTTTTAATCGATACATATACTTTCTGCCATACGCAAACTCGTCATTTCTTTGAACTATTCATGCATGAGTACGTCCTTATGGGAAATTCTTGCCGGAGTTTTGCTACCTTACGATTGCCATCCCTGAAGAATATAGGCCAGCGCAATACAAAGTAATATGTTACTTCGATTTTGACGTGGGCTCCAATCGTAAGACCGCATACCGGATTTATTCGGAAAACAACAACCAGCCGCCTCCATAAGTATTGCATGGGCTCCGGTGTGACCATTTCCGCAAAGTGCGGTCTTGCCCTATCACGTCGAAAGCAGACTGAGTGGACAAATTTTCCCCTCCAATCGACAATTCGCTTCAAACATCGGAGCTATTTCGCCTAGAGATTGGCCGTGAAAGCACTTACTTCATACAGTAGTTCACAAGCCGCACCTCCCTTGAGCTGGCTTTTGATGAACATCCAAACGTCACACTGTCTTCAAGACTGTAGGTTTCCACTTTCAAGGATTGACCTCGTGAAGGTTGCATGGCAGTTTGGGGCATCGTCCTTGTGCTGCTCCTTTTCACTGGTCACGCAGATTTCATGCTCAAGTCAGAATGATGGAAGTAAAGAGCTGGTGTGACCAGGTACTGACGGTTCAGGACAAAGTTTTTGCCCAGTCGCGAAAAAAGACGAAATAGGAAACAGATGAGTGTGGTTAATCGAATGAATACTACCCGTATCGTCTAATAACTGTTGTTTATCGCCGCAGAAAGTTAACGCAACAGCTCGGCAAGTAGTATTTGCGGGTTCGAATCCCGCCCGTGGTCCGCTTTTGCTTACAACTCACCATCCCTGTGATAACTACCCGTATCATTGCTCACAATATCGATTACACCTCTTCAGATTAAGGGTATTTCATGACCAAAAAATGTTAGCCAATATTACCGACCAAACAAAGCAAATAAGAAAAAAAAACTTATAGTAATCAGCTCACTGACCTGAACCCTCCTTTACCAAGTAGAGAGAGCAATAAGTAACGCTTGTTGAGCATTTCGTGATCCTTATAGCGTGAATCTCTTTCATTGCTTGCTCTTTTGAGCTCCCTCAAATGAAGCTGTCTCTCTCGATCCAATTTCTCTTTTTCGGCCATCACTTCTAATTCTTCCTTTTTCATATGCTCACGACGAAGCTTATAAATTTCATCCTGAAATACAACAAGATTACAAGTATTGTATTTGCAGTCAATAGCCCACTGAAAGGAACTAGTGATGTAAGTAAAAGCTCACTAATTCAATGTATTCCTGATAATTAATTTCTTTGGGTTCCTCAGGTCGACGAAACACGGCGTCGTCACCCGATGACGTTGACGGTATTGATCCATCTGTCTGAATCGCTGCCAGCTGTGCCGATAACGAATTCGCAGCCGACCTTGAACGACATATGTAGAAAGAGTGCAAAGAATAGTTGCAGTGATCTATGCTAACGCCAGTGGCATAAGTGCACATATAAGGCTGTCTCAGGGCAGTTCGGCTACGGGAGAGGGGGGGGGGAAGAAAGGGTGAACATTTTGCTACATCCCATCGACCTGTCGATCCATCTAGAGAGCCATTTCGTGAGAGCTCACATGAATTGACAGGTTTCACCAGAGTGAGACTTGTAAACCGAAACAAGTGAAGCAGCGAAAGGGCAAAATTGATTGAGTTGCTCTTGATGCAGTTATCGGAATCTGTGTTCCTCTCCTTAGCACATCTTGTTTTTCACTGTTTATCTTATTGCCGATACTAATAAAATAAAGTAAAAGTAAATAAAGTAAATGATTCAAAAAATGCCCTCCTCCCGTCCTCCCGTCGCCGAACTGCGTCGACTGTCTACCAACCTTTTTGGAGTGGTTCCTTCTTTTGCTATACCAACTGGTTTCCGCTTCTTCAATAACGCCGAGGCATTCGCTATTTCATTCCTCTCATTTGCTATCTGCTGCATCTTCTTATCCAGCTCCTCCTGTGCCCAACCATCAACCTACAAGGCATTGCAGTAAAAGATGGAACTGCATTCAATCATTGAAGAGACATGTTCAATTGCATCAAGGTGAAAACTCGAAAAGATTTACCCAAACTTCTCGGAAGGAATCTCCATGACGAACGAGCTTATACTGACCTATTCGAGGCGTATTTTCCGTTGTCTAGAACAAAATCGTCAAAATTGTCACCTCATAGAAAATTTACCGATTTGATTTCAGTTTACGGAACACATCAGCATGGACAACAAGCACTTTAATAGAAAAAGACCTTGTCGCGGATTGCTTTCCTTTCCATTGTGTTCTTTTCTATTAACAATCGCTTGAGGGCCTCTTTTGCAGATTCATTTTTTCGCCGTTCGATCGCAGTCTGAATAGATGGTAAGGGTACTTCGAGTCGAAAAGTAATCGGAAAATTGAACGATAAACTTGAAGATAAAAACCTATAGAAATACCCGGTTTTGTTCCTCGATGAGTTGGCTTTTAAGTTCTTGTATCAAACGATCTCGTTTGGTGATCTCTTCATGTGGAGCAGGATTCAATTCCTTGAAAAAAAAATTTCGCATGATATTCCAGTTACGAACTTAAAGATTAAACATACGTCGAAATCTGTTTGAGTTTCACAGTCAGATCTCAACCGTGCTGACGCAGCAGGGGTAGGAGGGCTTTGGTTCGAATTACTGTTCGAGTCCGACGAATAATGCGGATTAGTCGGAGTGATTCGGCTTGAGAGGGTGGGTGACGTTGTCATCCAACGCTGCTTAAACCAATATTTCAGCTACAGTGTCCTACACATAAGCGATAAGAAGCACAGTGAATGAAAAAAAACGAACCGTTGCTGCACTTCCTCCTAACGGCGCTACGTCATTGACATAATTGTCCCCATTAGAATTAACAGCAAATCGCTTCGGACTCGTCTGACCCTTAAAAGATAACGGTCACCAAAATTCACGGTAATTTATACATTAAACGAACCCTTATAAAGTCCGTGATCTTCCTCTCAGATTTGGGTGTTTCGTCACCTCTTCGCCGTTTCCGTATGGATTTCTTCTCAATGCCAGGACGATTACATCTGAATACCAAGAAGATGATAAAGAGAGGGAGTACAATCAATGCTGTGAGCCTTTTGCACTTTCCTACGAGATTTTGGCGACGTTTCCAGGGGAAAAATAAGCACAAAATTCGTAAAATATATATCACTGAAGCAAAAACTTCTCCAATTGAAAAAGTCCAAAATGTTTCCGCCATTCGCATTTGTAACACTTTTCGATTCAAAAGGGCGAGCGAATGATCATTGACGGAAGGTGATTAATTTTCAAAGTAAAAAGGAAATCAACTGCGGAACTGGTTGAGCATTAATACCGCCCGGTGAGCACATCCTCACGATGAGACTGTGTTCAAAAACTATAGCAAAAAAGGATGCCATAGCCGAGAACAAGGTTCCAGAAAAGAAAAGGAATGATACTACACCGTAATAGCAAAAGAAGAAATGTGTAGAGGAGTGAATTGATTGTTCGAACGCAAAAACGCTCTCCCATAGATGCTGCTTCTAATGCCTTCGTCAAGATGAAGAGGATTGCTTACTGATTTTCCCCAACTCCCATGTTCTTTATAATCCTTAACCCATTGCGGGCCGCCATTACTCGAGCATGAGCGCGTTATTTTAACTTCGCGCTTCATCGAACAAAAGCAGTGATATTTGAAAAAGCTGAGAATGTTGGAAAGTGGAGTGTAAAGGGATTGAAAATTCAAGTTGCAAACAAAACAAACCTTCCAGGTGTTCCGTCAGGTTCTCGATCCGAAATCGATCCAGCACTGCTAAGATTGCTACACTCGTTTACCAGAGGTGCCGTGAATACACGCATTTGACCATCGACGCTATCTTCATTGAACGGTTGTAGAGCAACATCAGAAGGACATACAAGTGGTAGCGACGCTGATCCGTCACCGCTGGGCAGATTTTGCGACTGAAATCATTGACCGTCACAAAGCACCTACTAACAACATACGATTTTTTGAAGAGTTTGATGAAAGGAATCCATAAAAACCATTTCGTTGACCTCAGCAAAGGTGAAAAAATGTACACGAATCCAACTCTCTAAGGAACACATGTTCCATTCCAATTCCATATAAAATAAAAGTATTTTTCATTATGAGGACACCTGTACTTCCCTTGACGGCGGGCACCCCTGAGTGTTGTTACAAGCCGCAGTAGAACCCGGTAAGGCGGCTGATCTAGGTGCCTTCAGATAAGATGAAAGAGTAGGGAATAGAAGGAAGGAAGGCAAATAAGGGAGGAAGAAAAAGAAACGAGAAGGGAGACTCCGCGGTTGACAAATATGCAGAGATCGGTACTGATAGACGTAGTTCAAAACGCTGAGGGAGGCGTTGAGCATTAGGAAATACTGCAAACAAACGAGGGACTTTTGAGTTGTTGTGCAACAAATACTACGGTCTTTTTGTCTTACTTACGGGTTAGGTGTCTTTTGAATCGGACATGCCATTGCTGCGAAGGTTCCGAAGAACTTTCTCACAATCTTTGCTGTTGTACTTCCGAGTAGATGAAAAGAGAAGGGAAACGAAGAGGGGAGAGACATATTGGCTCCGCGGTTAACACCTACCCCGAGACTGTTACTTATAACATTCAGTAACCTACTTATGGTAGCACATGGTAAGGGTATGGTGAGAGATAAGGCTCACTAGCATAAACCGAACTGGAAATTAACAACTACCTGAGACGGTCACTTATAACATTCAGTAACCACTTATGGTAGTATTATTAGAAGCTGTAAGGGTATGGTAAGAGATAGGGCTCACTGGCGTAAACTAAACTGAAGATTAACTTTTTATGAATGCACTATAATGCAGCCGAAAAAACAAGTTCTATGATGGTCACAATCAAGAAGAAGCAACTTATTCACGATGCACGCTAGAAAACAAACGTATTCGAGACTATTGCCGCGCTGACTGAGGAACCATGAGGAAAAAATTGCCAGACGCTCCCGTACGGTGCACGTACTTCTCAAACCAGTCAAACGTACTTTAGGCATAATAGTGTCATGGCAATTCCGACAAGGATTAGCTTTTCACATAAAACGACGAAAAAAGTGGTAAACTCACAGTTGCTGTCGGTAGTGTCCTTGAAGCTCTGGGGCCCGTATTGAATAGTTTCTGTTCAAGTTGCTGATGATGAAGTTGATCAAATCGTTGCTGTTCACCGAAATCTAACGGGTCAGCCATGCTGGTTGTCATTTTATCGACTAGTTTGTCATCTAGGAAACAGAATAAAGACGTCGTTGAGAAAGGGAACCGCTCACGTGACGCGCCGCAACAACGAACGAAAATCGGACACGCCCCGCCCTTTCCCGGCAGGCAATCTCCTTGCACGACAAAAAAAGCTACGACCTCCTCTTCATACTCTACTTTTGCAAATAAAAAAATGTTCAAAAAATCAAAAACTTACAAATGTGAAAGGTGAAAAGGAAACAAACACGAAACATCACCGAGTAATCACTGAAATCAATAACATGCCACACAGTTGTATACATGACACCAAAAAACATGGGTCGATGCGCCGGCGCCGAACGCGCGCGGAGCATTCCAAGTGCCGTGGAGGCCGCACGCGGACCAAGCTACTGTAGCTAGTGACTCGATGGCTGCCAGCCATATCCAGCTTCATCTGCACGTGATTTTCATTTTCATTTGAACTTTGGTCTAGAGGGGATTGATGCTGTGTCATCGGGAACAAAAAATCGTCCAAAATTGAAACGTTGCGTTTAGCTGCTTTTGTTTGGAATTTCATGTGGATTTAGAGCGACTAAAATAAGAAAAAAAGGAAAGAATCATAAACGTCCAATATATCCCCTTAAACCAAACCAAAATCAGCAGATATCAAGTAGAACTCAAGTAGAAATTATTGTCTTCAGCTGATTCAGTGCACATGTCATCGTTTCCTTTTTAACGTTTCTAACAAGAAATATCCTTATTTCGTATAAGCTTTCATGTGTAGGGCAGTTTTTCAAAAAGCTACTGTACTTAGTTTCGTTACAGGATGTGCGACCGTACGCCTGGCTGGGTTCACGGACAACTAAGACTGGATTCATTCAATGGCGCCAATTTTCTGTTGTGCTCTCACGTCTGCGCGAACGTTTTGTGAATTCCCTGACCTTTACATTCTAACTTTTCACACATAATAAGTGACCCATCCACCCCGGTGTCCTCCCCCTTCAAAAAAATTGATTTCTTGTCTCGCGACATGTTTTTTGTCCCTCTCAGTCAGGGCACATCATTGGTTGGGGGTTTTTAGTCCTGTACGACCCCCCCCCCTTTTTGGGGTTTGTACGACCCCCCCGCTCCGGCCCTCTGCCCTCTGTTCCTCCTCATCGAGCCGTCGAGTGTTGGGAAGGAGGAGAGAGGGAGGAGGGGTGCATATAGTACGCATGAAACAGGAAAATCACCAAAAGTCAAAGGTACTCCTACGACGCCAAAACGTAAATACGATCCTCCCCCTCCCAAAAATGGAAATAGCATCAAAACAGCAATTAGCACATTGCAGGGCACTTCAAACTAGCCTAATTTTGAGTGTGCTTTCTTCTGGATTTGGAAAAAACTGAAAATGTTTGTTAGAATGATTTCGAAGAAAACTTGGATGAAATGTTTTCCCTTCTGGTAAACCTAAAAGGCAGAGGGACTGTTTTGATCCATATAATTATTATCGTACATCTCACAAATGTCTACCTTCTCCTCAAATCTAGAGGAAAGCGCACTTGAAATTAGGCCAGTTCAAAATGCTCTTCAATGTGCAAAATCGCGACGGTCACAGCGTCCTTCCAAGGGCGGAAAATTAAGTACTGTAGTTTTCTCGAATAATTACCTACTTATAACGGGTTATTCAGTTCGTCAGGCTGGATGTCGTTATCTTTAGACTTTTTCGTTTTTTTTTGGTGGCAACGATCTTCGTTTTCGAAAAAGGCGTTCATTACTCTTTGCGTTAGTGTTCGAGCGTTTCAAGTGTCCACCAGCGTTTCGAAAGGCTAGGAAAGCATAGGCATCGATCTAGCGTTTTGAGCGTTCATCAGAGTTCTGAGCGACGGGCAAAGCATAGGTATCGATACAGCCTTTGAGCGTTTCAAATGGAATGCGGTAGCGGGCGTTCAAAGCGCGTGGTCGATATCAATATTTTCTTAGTCGCAAAACGCTGCCGCAAAGTATGAACGCAATCTTACTTCGTGTGCTAAGTTTGATTTGTTCAGCGCTGTAGTTTTGCCACAATTATGACGTTTTTGTGAGATGTCTCGACCGGGAAGAAAGTCAGTATCGGACCGAACACCGAGTTCAAGAGATCAACGTATATTCGCTAGTATTCAAAGTACGTTAAATGGTAGTGCGCATTCAACAACTACTCCAAATTCCCGTAAAGAGAAGGCAAAGCAAAAAGTCAACGAACCGATTGAGGTAGGTGATTGGATGAGGGTGTGCTGACGATGAGCACATGATTGTTGATATTAATGGATGACTAATAAATTGTAAAAGAGATGACTATAAAGCATAGAGCAATCAGCTTTGAAAAATTGCCGTTATTTAGGAGCTAAATGATCTCGACGCTATCATCACGCAAATATCGGATCTCAAGATACGCTCGGATCGGTCGGCTTTGCAGATAAGTTAGTGACTGAAATGATTAGTCGAGCTTCTGTTTTTTTTATTGCCTGATTTACAGCTTCCCAGCTTCCCTTCGTTTACTGTTTCGAAAAGGCTAATCCTTTTGGCCTATCCAGCTCCCATCCGAACCCACAGCACTTATCATGACTTCTCCACGTCATGGGGGTATGTGGCAAGAGAATCGTGATTCGCCGCACTAAAGGACGTCGCGTGCACAAGATTATAAGTTCAGGTTGTCAGGCGGTGTACAGTACCCCCGAAAATTGCGCGTGAAGTTAAAAATGTCGCGTCGTGAACGCACACAATCGGGCGCACCGTAATCGGGCTTCATCTTTGACGTCAACCCAAGCGCGCGCCTTGCGCGCGCACGGGGGAGGAAGCTCCGGGGTGCGGCGGCCACCCGGGCAGCGACCCGCCCGTCCCCGGCAACCTGCCCCGTGGCCAGGCTACAGTACTCCACGCCTAAAATAAATGGTCCGCTCGGTACTGGTCCGGAATAGACAATGTACGGCCAAAATAGACACAAGTGTCTACCATGTCCTTGTCTACATGAAATCCGATGCTCCAATCGAAAGGGTAGTGCAAATTAAGGAAACGTCGCGCCCATTGCCGCGCGCGACGAAGCGGCAATTTGCGATTCTCTTGCCGGTTTCACACCTTATGCCATCTACGTTTTTGACGCTAGAGCATCTTGAGAGGCATTTCGTGCAAGGCATTCAAGGTACCAGACTATTACTTTCATGATAAATGGTCAAGAGAGACTCCTTGCCGAAGTCCGGAGCTGGAGAAAGGGTTCCCTTTACCATGTTCATCCGTAGGCTTATGCAAATTCCATCCCTTTTGGCTCGTAATCGATACTACATACAGCAATATGTGGTGTTCAACGTGAATAAGATAGAAAGGATGGTAGGGAAGTAAAGCTCGTAGTATTCGAAAAGTTCCGCGAAATTCCTTGTGCAAGATCAGAATTACCGTAATCCGACGAGCTTATGCTTTAAAATACCGCGCCACACTAGGAGCCAGAAAACTACGCCACTAGCGCATATTTCTTGTTCTATCCTCCTATGCCAGTGAAAGCGGTGTACAGGGCGGTTATCAACTGATGGGTTCTAGAGGCATTTCCTCGTTGCATCTCTCTGCCAAAACTCGAAGGGAGGAGAACAAGGAGGAGGGAAGAGAGAACGAAACAAGGAAAAGAAGGAAGGAGGAAGCAAGCAGGGTGAAGGAAAGAGGCTATGCTGTTGACAGACATCCAGAGACGGTGAAAAGGGGGGAAGCGGCATCGCAGTTGCCTGCTGATGTGATAAAATTGAAACTGCGGGTGCAAATTGATTTTATAGCAAAAAAAATGAGAGGAACGGTATGTAATAAGCTGAGCAACGCGTGTTTATTCGGCCTTGTACAAGTTTTACAAATTCGCTGACTTTATGCCAGTAGTTGAATGCGATCGCCGTCTGTGAGCATCCCACTGGTTTTGCTACCTCGGACCTGCCACAGCTGTGCCGTCCAGTAAGAAACACTTCGAAGGAATACTGCGCGTAGCGTTCAGCACTCCTAGAGTGAAGCTCGTGATATTAACCAGCTTTGAAAACTGCAAAGTTGGGATTACCATAATCCGACGAACTATTGCATCAATGCTATTGCATCACAGACGTATAAGACTAGTTCAAAAACATCCTATCCGCTAAATGGATTTCTTCTGATTGCTTGTGCTTTTCTTCAAGCAAGATTCCAAAGAAAGTAAAATGCCTTGTGAGCTCGATCGCTTTCAACAAAAAATCATGCGCAAAAGTAATGCCATGTATACTTTGAAAGCACGTGAAACCGCTTCGCAGGCAACATTACCACACCATGTAGTCGTCCTCATAAGGGCTTTACCGGGATATCCATGGCCGGAAAGGTCGCGTGCTTTCACTGCCCCTGTCCTCGAGTGACAAAATAGACCCCCTACCGATGCGGACCTGCAAACACCAGAGATTCTACTGATCAATTTGTCGCATACGTTGATCTCAAAGATAAACCCGCGATTGCATATTGTGGATGGCGATATTAATTATTAGTTGGCGGGAAAGTTCTGTAACACTTTTTCAAACCTATCATATCATTCCTTAAAGGGAGGTCGTTCAGGCCGTGGTGAGCTTTTTCAAAACGGTTTGTTGCATGTTGTAGGGGTCCATGCGAGGACCATAGCGATGGGGTTCATTTTTGCTAAACGGTTCTGGGAATGTCAAAAAAGGTCAAAAACAATTCGAAAAGAATGGGCTTTTTAAACCACCTTATTCGCCTCTGTTCTAGCTGTAGCGTTGATAGGGTATAGTATGTAGGGTATCCTTTGAGCAGGCATGAAATACAGCGCAAAAGAAGGTCAAAATCCAAATGTTTTACTCGGCATGTGGTGAGCTACATTGATTTTCCGACCATCTGCGCATCTCTCTTCAACAGGCCGCATGCATCTCCCATGCGACAGTGGCAGATGGTGTGGTGGATAGTGCGACGGGCTCTCGGTCGGCGGGTTTATGGATCGGATCCCCTTGCCGACGTAAGTTTTTGCATTTTTCACATTTCTTGCTTTTTGTATTCCTGTATGCCCATAATGTGTATGACCCGGATATACGCCATTTGAAGGCACATTCCATGCGGGAACGGTTTCACAAATAGGCCTCACTCAATTATTACGCTCGCGAAATACTATCGAAAAACTCTTCATGAAACTTGGGTTACGGCGGTTATCCGATGCTCTGTTCATGAACACGACACTCATTTTTGAATATGGCGCAATGTGCCGCTAATTTGGTGCAAAGGCTTTCTCGTACTACCATCATTGTCAGTCTGCGCGGCGGGGCTATTTAGCGCCGTACTGGCCCAGATGGCCTCCGCGCAAAAATAAGTATCTGAACCGTGAATCAAGGACCATTAGGTTAACCTAGCGTGGTAAGTTTACGCCAAGAAAAATTTCCGAGCTTTTTTGTGTTATGTTGCCGGCCATGTCTCCAGCTAGTGGCTATCAGCCCCCCCCCCCCCCCCAAGGAGTCGTTATCCAACATCGTTAAGAGGAAGCTTTTCATTTGCTAGTATGCAGACGCAGAATTAAAAACTACACAAAAAAAGTGACGCACATACACTGCACTCCTCTCATACCTTTGATATGAGAAACAAAAACCTTTCTCCAGGCAAGTGGTAACGAGTTCTTTGTCGAAAGCATAGACGGTAAAAGTGAAGAAAGATCCAGGATGCTCGTTTAGTGGCTCCGAAGCTAGCACGATGTTCTATGAAGACCTACTGAAGTTGAGGGGCAAGATGAAAAATTTCTGAGGCGTTTGTCTCACCAGAAGATACTACGGAGGGTTCGCCTGTCACTGCCATCCAAATGGTCAGGTCCATGACCACTAAAAACTCGAAAAAATTTTTTTCGCTGAAACGTCCTTTGAACAGGGGTAATCAACGGCCCTGATTACGATTTTGACAATTATTTATGGCGCCGACGTGATCTGGGGGCCAGCGGGGGTGGGAGCTAAAAGGCCACTGGCGAGGGGAAGGGATGCTGCATAAGGCCTAGGAAATCGCAGGTTACTCACTGTATGCCAGTAAGGCACTTGTATTTCGACCTATTCGATGTTCTTTTTCATGTCTAGTTGAGAAACACTTTATAAACTCTATGTATTCTGCTTTACAGCTGAAACAGATGCGAATGAGATGATGAAACTTGCGTATTTTAAGCGATTTGTTTTTATTCCTTTTTTGACATTCAAAATAGCGTTTAGCAAAAATGAAACCCATCTGTGTGGTCCTTGTATGGACCCCTACAACATGCAACAAATCGTTTTGAAAAAGCTCACCACGGCCTGAACGACCTCCCTTGTTAGCCGATAGCGTCTGATCGATAATATCAGTAGTAATAGCCAAGGTGATGCTCCTTCTAATAGTGATGCCCGCTTCAGTTTTACTTCCCCGTTTACAGAATGGAGAAACGAGTTTGGTCCGACCGTGAGCACCTGCGCCACCTCATACTTTTTTTCTTCCACTCCGGATCGAACCCGAGAGCTACCGAAGCCAACTAAGGGATGTGTATAAGGAGCATGCCGCCAGTTACCAGACGATCTTGCGGTGGTACCAGCGCTTCACGGCCGGGGTTTACAGCCTTGAAGACGAAGACAGGTCAGGACGCCCATCAGAACTCGGACATGAGGCAGCTACGGCGTGTGCTGAAATCGGACCCTTCCAATCCACAAGGGATATGGCGAGTACTCTTAGAGCTCACCATTCCACTGTGAAAGCTGGATTGCAGAAGCTGGGAATAACTAAAAAACTGGGTCGATTGTGCCACCCGCCTCAAGCCTGGCGACCTTGATCGCCGGGTGGATGCTTGTTTGACACTGCTGCATAAAGGGTACAAGTGGCTGGGCATCTCATCACTAGGGATGAGAAGTGGATCTACTACGACAACTTCGACAGGAAAGCACAGCGGGTTCGACAGGAGAAGAGCCGAAGGAGACCCCGAAGATGATTCACCCGAAAAAGGTTTTGTTGTCCGTATGGTGGGATGTACAGGGGCCCGTACATTGGCAACTACTGGATGAGAGGGATCGCCATCACTGCTGATCTCTTCACGCAGCAGCTGAGAAATCTGAAGCGAATCGTGGATTTACGGGGAGAATATGTCCGAAAAGTCTACGCACGCAACATGATCAATAGCCGACCGCACACGGCTGCAGGAGAGCGTCAAAACGAGCTGTGCATATATGGCTTGGAACAGTTTCCCTCATCCACCGTACAGCCCCAGACCTTGCTCCTTATGATTATTAGTTACTCTCAGACCTAACCCGTTACCTGGATGAAAAGAAGTTCAAAACCCGTGCTCAGATCGAAGTCGAGTTGACATCGTGTTTTGCCTCGCGCGAAGCTGAGTTCTTGAGGGATAATATCCATAAGCTGCCTGGACGCTGGCAAGAAGTAGTTTATTATTTATTACATGCCCGCTGGGAGCATGTTGAACCAACGTGAAACATCAGAACCAAAACATAACAAATCAAACAATCGAATTGAATGTTTAAAAAAGTAGTAATAATAGCAATTAAAGGGAGAGGCAGTGTATCGTGAGGTAGATAAAACTTCGAATAACAACACAAAAAGTGACAAGAAGAAAAGGAGAATGGAACCAGTCGATAGTCGTGAGCAACCTAGCTGAAACTTCCTTGTAGGAAACGCGAGTTTCTTGTTTGAACCGGAGAGCTTTATAGGGAAACGAATGCTCTTGCATAACTTAGAGTACTCAGAACCAGCACGCTGAGTGAAGAAGTGGCTACGAAGCGAAGACCTGGCGATGTTGAGGCAGATTTTGCTAGGTTCACCTCTAGTAGATGAAACAGAAAAAGAAAATAACTTATTGGCTGCAAATGCCATTGACCCATGGACGATTTTGAAGACGGTGATCAGGTCGTTCTTTAACCTCCGTTTAGAAAGAGAATCCAGATTAAGCATTTTATTTCGAATAATGGCCCGTGGGATACTGTTGTAAGTGTACCCTAACGCTCTTATAAAAACTTTCCTAGTGAAACTATTTTGCACACGTTCAATAGCCTGGATGATTTTTCTTGTATGGAAAGAAAATACTTGTCCCATATTCGAGAATAGGTCTGACATACATCTTATAAGCCTTGATCAAAACGGAGGGATCTTTACTACTAAGCGCCTTCAGCAACAGAAATAGTCTTTGCTCCGCTTTAGCAGCAATTTTAAGGCAATGGGAGTCGAAGCTGAGCTTGCGGTTAACAGTAAATCCTAAGTCCTTTTCATCAGAACTTATCAAAATAGGGGATCGTGAAATAAAATCTTCTTCTTGGATTGTTTCTACGAAGTCTACCAACATGACAAGCCAGACCGCACAGCAGGAAGTGTCAAATCGGAGCTGGTGCAATATGGCTGGACAGTTCTCCCTCATCCCCGTACAGCCCAGACCTTGCTCCTTATGATTATTAGGTTACTCTCAGACCTAACCCGTTACCTGGATGAAAAGAAGTTCAAAACCCGTGCTCAGATCGAAGTCGAGTTGACATCGTGTTTTGCCTCGCGCGAAGCTGAGTTCTTGAGGGATAATATCCATAAGCTGCCTGGACGCTGGCAAGAAGTAGTCGCACAGAACGGTGAATAAATTTGATCTTATCTATTTCTGTAGAGTAATAAATATTCGTTTTAAAAATGTGACAACTTTCTCGCCAACCTAATACAAACCTATAGTCGCCAAGTGACTCTCCAGGGGAGAAAAAAATCAAACGCGTGATCATGGAGAGGCGCTTCCTGGCAGCCTCACTTTACGAGCTGTCCGAACCAGCTCGTAAAGTCTCCTCGCCGCACGCTCCGCCTACAACGGATGTATCGCGCATCGACCGGGAACATGTCCTGACCACTATCACTTTTAAGCAGTGTGTGGAGTGCTCTGGAACCGATTACAGACCTCTGTCTCCGCCCGCATCGGTGCAGGTTCTGCGCACAACGTGTGTCCCACAACTTTTAACCGGCGACCATTTGCTGACCTTGATCTACTTTTATTTCCTCTTTCTTGAAAGCTCTGGAACCGCTGACACGGTCTTTGTCTGTCTCCGCCAAACTCGGACCAGTCGCCCGCCCACAAAGTGTGTGTCCCGCATTCCTCACTGGCTACTCTTTGCTGGCTTTAATCCACTTTTTCGGGCCTTTGGAGTGCTCTGAAACCAAGCTACAGATTTTTGAAATGTGCACCCCATGATTGAGAGCAAGTTCCGCCACTGTGGCGGGTCTCAACACACCTCAGGCATGCCAAACTCTCCCCAGGTGTTGCCCTCCTACATCGATTTTTTTGCAAAGTCTAAACTCTTTCGAGAACCGAGAATGTATTTTGTGAGAAGCACCGCCTATCTCAAGTACGCCCTCCCATTTCGGGTATGTCTCCACTAATTAGTCTGACAACCCCTTGCTAACCTTATTCCACTTTTTCCCATCTCTGGGCTGCTCTGGAAGCGATATGAGTTTTTTCTGCGGCACCGCCAACTTTCGGCGCATGCCCCGCCCACTGTGGGCGGGGCTTCGCATAGGTCATGTGTGCTCTTTACATCTTGTCCCATGCCCTACCCATCCCCACCTTGACCCGACCTCTCCAAGTTGTTCTTCAGGAGCCGAATTTCCGGACAAACAAAGAAACAGACGAAGCAAATTAAATATAGTGGGTGATCTTTGATGTATTCAGCCCCAATATTTTCAGAGAGGAATATATCAGCATGCGGGTTTTTGAGTCAGATGAACGAAGATGATTGGAATGAAATGTGTAAAAGTCTTGTTGGAACAGCATTGACAGATGGAGAGACTGAATTTGTTGTTGACCTCTTCATTCCATTAATGGGTTAGTTTCTTCCAAGTGTTCTTGATTAAGTAAAAGTAAAAAGGCAAAAGATAGGACGCTAAATATTGATCATTTTTTGAGCAGCGCCGTCGTCAGTCGCAGTTACTGGTTTCGCGGTTTCGCGTTTTTTATGAACTCGCTCTTAAGCAGAGCGTTTTTTCAGAATACGACGTATTTTGTGAAGTTATGTGCTCTGAGCTTATGACGTTGTGCACGGCATTCGTCATGGACGGACCGAGTGGGATCGGTAATATTCCAGCGTTTCTGGGTGCAATCCTGTGTGCCAACTGGCCTCGCCATATGTCAAAGGTAAAGATCCCGTCTTTGAATCTTTTTCAGAATTGTAGATTTTATTGATATTTCCAGGCTATAGACACAATTAATCCCATATTGTACACGTCGGTTTCCGTTATAAAAGGTTGGATATTAGTGCTAGAAGAAGATAATGAGGTAAGCTTTGCGCACAGGGGACTCGCCATTAGTTCTGCTAGAGCATTGAGCAAGTAAAGTCCGCCTAAAAAGTGGTTAGGACTGAGCGCATCACCAGAGGGGGCACGTTTTGTGTTAACCTGATGTAGGATGAGTGACGATTCACTATTAGGATGTGGTTTAATCAGTGAGGGAATGACTCGACCTTGACGTCTAGAACCATCGCTGATCGACAACTACCAGTCGTATCGGCCGGCTTCGCCGGCCGATCTTCCTTCTGCGTGTGGAGTATGTCTTCTCCCACACAAAAATGAGTGAACTCCTCTTTTCCAAAGAGAGAGGGAGTTTACTCATTTACAGAAGAGGTAGTACCTTAAAACCCCGTCCACTGAAGTTACATACGCTTCCTGTCCGAAAACCACTTTCCTCTCGTTGCCCATTTTTCCCGCTGTCCGAGCTTACTTGGAATTGAATTACGAGATTTTGATTCGAGCCCCGTTTGCAGTAGGTGTGCCTCCCTCATCTCGTCCGCCTGTTCATTCGCTCGCACCGCTCATTTGCAGTGCTACCGCCCATTGTGATCGTGTTTCATGCTCCTACTCATTTGCTGTCGTTCCCCACATTTTCCGCTCTCCCGGCTCTTTTGGAAGCGAATACAAATTTTTTAAATTTCTGTAGCAAGTTCCGCCCACCTATAGTACGCCCTGTCCAATATGGTCGTGTATCCTTCATTTCGTCCGCTAATTGTTTGCATATCGTTTCCCACTTTTCCGCTCTCCGGGCTACTCTGGAAACAACTTACGAATTTTTGAAATAAGTAACGGCACTATTTACCCTTTGTTGCCCCAATCTTCCAAAAACAGGCCAGTTTTTGACCGACTTTTTCTGCCTTGGCAGAATTGGCTGAAAATTTGTACCCTGGGGTAGTTTGACCTCCTGAACATGATAGCATCCGCTAGGCACGAAACCTCCTGGCGCCCGCGCCACAGGCGCCGGCGCCAAAATACCTTAAATTACCAAATTCGCTGAAAACTTGTTCTCAGGGGTAGTCTGACCTCCTGAACACGAATATCACATCCGCTCGGCCTGAAACCTCCTGCCGCCCGCGCTACAGGTGCTGGCGCCAAAATACCCCAGATCACCGGCGCGTGTGGCGCAGGCGCCAAGAGGTTTCGGGCTAAGCGAATGTCATATTCGTATTCAGGAGGTCAAACACACTAGGAAACAACGTTTGAACCAAATCTGTCCAAGGAGAACAAAGTCGGTCAGAAACTGGCTCAATTCTGGATGGTTGGGGCAGTGAAAGGGTAAATAGTGCCTAAGTAACTACTAGCTGTGCGCATGCCCCGCCCACATACACACAAGCTGTGCGCATGCCCCGCCCACAATGAGGCGGGGCCTAGCTCAGTTTGTGTGTATGTTGTACTGTTGGTCCATGCCCTACCCAAACCACCATTGACCCTCAAACTGGCTCGTCAGGTGATGCCGAATTTCTGGACAAACACGCACACACAGACAGAACGTTTAGAACCGACGTTGCCGGTTATATATAGTAGGATAGCGTACCGCTCGCCAGTAGGAAAGCGTGAATGTGGTCCCTCGGCTAGGGATCGTGTTTATCCGCTTTAGCAGCTGATGCGTGGTGTGAAACCCCTAACGAACTCACAAGATTATAAGTTCAGGTTGTCAGGCGGCGTACCGTACCCCCGAAATTTGCGCGTCCAGTGAAAAACATTGATGTCGGGTGCACGATCACACTACATTACACGCCAGACTCATTACTTCTGTGCAAAACTTGTTGTAAGACAATGTTTTTAGAATAGTGAGTTCAGCATGTTATATAACTGTCACTAGTTTTATTATTATTATATATATTATATTATATTATTATTATTATTAACTATTGCTGCACCGATTTTTCGAGAAATAAACCAGTTTTTGACCGGCTATTTCTATGGGGGCAGATTTGGCTGAAAACTCGGTTCTAGGGAAGTTTAACCTTCTGAATACGGGAATCACATTAATTTGCGTTGAGTTGCCAAGCGCCCGCGCCAGGGTGCTGGCGTCAGGATACCTAGAATCACCAAACCCGCCGAAAGCTTGTGCCCTTGGGTAGTTTGGCCTCCTAACAGGAGTATCACATCCGCTCGACCGAGAACTGCCTGGCGCCCTAGCAATGATGCCCAGGATCGCCGAATCCGCCGAAAGTTTGTGCGCCGGGGTTTTTCGAGCTCCTAAACACGAATATCACATCCGCTCAACCTAGAGCTGCCTCGTGCCTGCGCAAAAATACCAAGAACACCGAATCAGCTGAAATTTTGTATACGGGATTTAGGCATCCTGGTTACGGATGTGACCCCCATTCTTGACGTTTGTGCGAATGGAGAACACTACGTTTGTCTTCTCCTGGGGCTGCCTCCCCCAAAGGGGATTGCTTCCTCTCCCATGCACAGCCTTATCAGAGCGATAAATGGCACTGGCGTTAAAAGAGCGCTAAATGGTGCCGATTGCGCAAATGAATGCCACGCTTCTGTCATCATCAAAAGTCATCAAACCTTATGGGCCAAGCTTCACTAAGAAATTGTTTGACTAACTATGAAATGCATCACATATGGCACTATTCACCCTTTACTGCCCTGCCAATCTTCCGAAAACAGGCCAGTTTGTGACCGATTTTTTCTGCGTTGGCAGAATTGGCTGAAAATTTGTCTCCTGGGGTAGTTTGACCTCCTGAACATGAATATTACATGCGCTAAACACGAAACTTCCTGGCGCCTGTGCCGCAATCGCCGACGCCAAAACACCTTGAATCACCAATCGCTAAAAACTCGTTCTCAGGGGTACTCTGATCTCTTGAACACGAATATCATATACGCTCACCCTGAAACCTCCTGGCTCCCACTCTACAGGCGCTGGCGCCAAAATACCAAATATCACCGGCGCCTGTGGCGCGGGCGTTAGGTTTCGGGGTATGCGAATGTCATATTCGCATTCAGGAGATCAAAATACCCTAGGAGACGAGTTCCCAGCCAATGCTGCCAACGCAGAAAAAAGTCGATCAGAAACTGGCTCAATTGTGGATGGTTAGGGCAGTAAAGCGTAATTAATGCCTCATATACTTATTAGCTTTGATTTTTACAAGGTTTTCATTATTCATACACCTTTTACTTCTTTTAACATCGAATTTGCAGAGCAAGTGCCATTTTTTTCTCTCATAACATCCTGCTTCGTAGTGCGGACCGTCGCGAAAGTCTTGTCGGAGTAGTGTTCGGATGCGCCCGACGTCGGGGAGTTCCATTCGATTCTTCAAACAAGTTTGAGTATACAAAATCTTTTCCCGGCACATTGTATTCAGCGCTCTTTCGTGTCGAGCGGATGTGACACTCGTGTTTAGGAAGCCAGTCTATCCCAGAGCACAAGTTTTCGGCGGGTTTGATGATCGTGGGTATCCAGGCAATTCTAGGTTGAGCGATGTGAAATTCGTGTTTAGGAGGTCCAACAACCCCGAGGCTTTCAGCGGATTCGGCGATCCTGGGCATCATTGCTAGGGCGTCAGGCAGTTCCAGGTCGAGCGGATGTGATACTCCTGTTAGGAGGCCAAACTACCCAAGGGCACAGCTTTCGGCGGTTCTGTTATTCTAGGTATCCTGACCCAGCACCTCTGGCGGGGCGCTTGGCAACTCAACCAAATTAATGTATTCCGTTTAAGGACAATGTTTTAGAAGTTAATGAGTTTAAGCATGTTATTATACTGTCACTATAGTTATTATTATTATTAAACTATTGCTGCACCGATTTTTCGAGAAATAAACCAGTTTTTGACCGGCTATTTCTATGGGGGCAGATTTGGCTGAAAACTCGGTTCTAGGGAAGTTTAACCTTCTGAATACGGGAATCACATTAATTTGCGTTGAGTTGCCAAGCGCCCGCGCCAGGGTGCTGGCGTCAGGATACCTAGAATCACCAAACCCGCCGAAAAACTTGTGCCCTTGGATAGTTTGGCCTCCTAACAGGATATCACATCCGCTCACCTGAACTCCTGACGCCCTACAATATGCCGAGGATCGCCGAATCCGCTGAAAAGCTTGGCGTTGTGGACTCTCCTAAACACAGAAATTTCCCATCATCGCTTCAACCTAGAATTGCCTTTGGACCATCACAATCAATAACACGCCCGAAAAACATGTGCTCTGGGATAGACTGGTTCTGAACGAGTGTCACATCCGCTCGACACGAAAGAGCGCTGAATACAATGTGCCGGGAAAAGATTTTGTATACTCAAACTTGTTTGAAGAATCGAATGGAACTCCCCGACGTCGGGCGCATCCGAACACTACTCCGACAAGACTTTCGCGACGGTCCGCACTACGAAGCAGGATGTTATGAGAGAAAAAAAATGGCACTTGCTCTGCAAATTCGATGTTAAAAGAAAGACAGAAGGTGTATGAATAATGAAAACCTTGTAAAAATCAAAGCTAATAAGTATATGAGGCATTAATTACGCTTTACTGCCCTAACCATCCACAATTGAGCCAGTTTCTGATCGACTTTTTTCTGCGTTGACAGCATTGGCTGGGAACTCGTCTCCTAGGGTATTTTAATCTCCTGAATGCGAATATGAGTAATTCGCATACCCGAAACCGAGCGCCCGCCGGCCATGCAGGCGCCGGTGATATTTGGTATTTTGGCGCCAGCGCCTGTAGAGTGGGAGCCAGGAGGTTTCAGGGTGAGCGTATATGATATTCGTGTTCAAGAGATCAGAGTACCCCTGAGAACGAGTTTTTAGCGATTGGTGATTCAAGGTGTTTTGGCGTCGGCGATTGCGGCACAGGCGCCAGGAAGTTTCGTGTTTAGCGCATGTAATATTCATGTTCAGGAGGTCAAACTACCCCAGGAGACAAATTTTCAGCCAATTCTGCCAACGCAGAAAAAATCGGTCACAAACTGGCCTGTTTTCGGAAGATGGCAGGGCAGTAAAGGGTGAATAGCGCCATATGTGATGCATTTCATAGTTAGTCAAACAATTTCTTAGTGAAGCTTGGCCCATAAGGTTTGATGACTTTTGATGATGACAGAAGCGTGGCATTCATTTGCGCAATCGGCACCATTTAGCGCTCTTTTAACGCAGTGCCATTTATCGCTCTGATAAGGCTGTGCATGGGAGAGGAAGCAATCCCTTTGGGGGAGGCAGCCCCAGGAGAAGACAAACGTAGTGTTCTCCATTCGCACAAACGTCAAGAATGGGGGTCACATCCGTAACCAGGATGCCTAAATCCCGTATACAAAATTTCAGCTGATTCGGTGTTCTTGGTATTTTTGCGCAGGCACGAGGCAGCTCTAGGTTGAGCGGATGTGATATTCGTGTTTAGGAGCTCGAAAAACCCCGGCGGCACAAACTTTCGCGGATGCCGGAATCCTGGCTCATATGCTAGGCGCGACAGCAGTTCTCGCGTCGACGGATGTAATACCATAGTTAGGGGCCAAACTACCCAAGGGCACAAGGCATTCGCGGTTTTGATTCTAGGTATCCTGACGCCAGCACCCTGGCGCGGGCGCTTGGCAACTCAACGCAAATTAATGTGATTCCCGTATTCAGAAGGTTAAACTTCCCTAGAACCGAGTTTTCAGCCAAATCTGCCCCCATAGAAATAGCCGGTCAAAAACTGGTTTATTTCTCGAAAAATCGGTGCAGCAATAGTTAATAATAATAATAATAACTATAGTGAAAGTATAATAACATGCTTAAACTCATTAACTTCTAAAAACATTGTCCTTAAGCAACAAGTTTTGCACAGAAGTAATGAAGTCTGGCGTGTAATGTAGTGTGATCGCGCACCCGACATCAATGTTTGTTCGACAGTCAAATCGGGTAGCGGTTACGCCGCCTGACACCTGAACTTATAATCTTGTAACGAACTCAACACTGTTGTGCGCACTGAGCTCAGCGGAGTGGGCTCCAGTTGATCATAACGCTTATCAGTGATGTCATCGGAAATGTTGGTAATCACTCAACTCACGTCATGAAAGTTGCTAAAAGTTTAGAAACATTCCGGTTGAGTTTGTTCTTGGCAAGAATTTAAAAATAAACTTCTTATCTGGCGTATTTTAGGCCGTTATAAAAGCTGAACATTCGTCCGCAGACAATACCGATGAAGCTAATCCGTCATCCAATGAGTCAGAAAGGGAAGATCCTGAAATTGTTAACAGGTTACTTTAGAACTCATTGTTATATTTACTATCCACTGCCTAAGTAGGTAGAGTAGATCCACAGAAACTCGTACTTGGCTTACCTTTGACTTTATGACAGGTGCGCGCACTCTGTATGTCTGCTATGTGAATCAGCGCAGCGCTCACTGTGGATGAAATGGCCGGAATTGTGTGATGAGATTTACGCTGTGATCAAACCTTGCATCACTCACAATCAAATCATTACAGGGTCTGTTAATGCTCTTTTATCATCTTTATCATCTGATCTTTGCGTATTTCTGATGTTCACTAGCGAATTTCTCGCTGGTGTAGATGTTTCCGGCAACCACCTTTTTCACTAAAAATAGACCTCAACCCAAGAGCGTGAGGCATTTTGTTGCAGAGGACCCAAGGCATTCAAAGCTGCGGTGAGCTAACTCTCTCATATTCGAGATTCGGGAGCAATAATACCTGCCTATTCCCTCCAAATCAGCGGAAACCCTTCTGCTCAGCGAAATTATGAGAATGCACGGTACGAATAGGTCCCACACTCTTATTTCAGAAAGGTGTGCAAGAGAGTGAGCCGAAATAACCGTTTTCCAGATTGCTGGAGAAAGTGCAATGTTAGAAGGTTAGGAATGAGATTGGGCTGTTTCTCGTCTTTGGCATCAGTTAATACTGTCTGAAAGGGTATGAACTAATGGCTCACAAGGTCTTCCACATGTCGTCCAATGTCGTCCTTCACCTCTGGTCGCCAATCAGACCGAAGTACCGTGATGAATGGGAAGCAGTACTGCCCAAAGATCAAGGACAAGAGAAAAGCGACGTCTACTACCTTGTTCACTATCCACATCGTTTCCCTTAGATATTGCTTCCATTCCCAGACACACAACTACATATCAACTAATATACATCTCATTTCGGCTTCGGCTGTTCCGACCCACCCTTTCTTTGTGGTACGTTAAGAGACGTTTACGTTGGAAAAGACGCCATGAAGGGGGTAGTTGAATCATCGTGTCCTTTGCCTGTAAAATGTATCTCGTAAATCCTTCGGTGATCTCATCATATGTTTTGAAGTAAACTTCAACAACAGGGTACAGCATAGACACCCACGAGAGGGTCGTACTTGACCCCTGCGGAGGGCGGATCGTAAACGCAGGAAGGTTGAGCACCAAACAGCACAAAAGTGTCCGCTAAGTTTGATGGAGCGGACGGAAAGCTGCAGAGGACCCGGATGTAAGGAAGACTACAAAATATTAAAACAATTGATTAGCAATATCAATAGTTAGCATGAACTCGTCGTAATACGTAGATGACTAAATAATACATCTCAAACAGATTCGTGCGTATTGACCTTTCCAAACTCCTGAATAAAAATCTGCTTGCATAGGACTAATCACCTAAAACCAGAAGTTACACCTTTCCAACCTCTGCGTAGAAGCGTAATGCACGGCGCACACTCGGACCAAATCGATCGATGATAACCAAATTATGCTTTGACTCAGTTCAACGGGAATATGTGTTTTGAAGGCATATTGAAGTTTGCGAGTGAGGGTCCTCACTATGGCACAGAGGGTGTCGAGCCTTTTGAGTAGCTCAGAATGTCGCCGGGGGTAACCCATCGTGAATATTTTCTGAGCTACTGGATCTTTAGGAAAACTGTAGAGCTTATTGGAAGGAGAAAATATTGGGCGTCCTGATGGCATTTTGGTTTTGCAAAAGATTGCGTTTGAAAGAAGTTATTCTCGTCTGAAGCATAAAACCCGCTCGCGATTTACCACTGATGCGTCCGTAACCCATCCGAAGTATTCTACGAACGGGGAAAGATCCCGTTAGCGAGTAGATCGAAAATGAAACAGTAGAGACATGGCAGTGGCATGTTGCCTTCTGTTTCTCAAAAGCTCCACACCCAAAAAAAGCTGTCACCCAAAAAAAGTCCAGTTTCCACCCGGCCAACGGATCTGCTCCACCGCTAATTTGCCATGGAATCATCAAGCGGCCGCAAGCGCTTGCGAGTCGCTTACGTATCTGAATCCTTCACGTCAGAGCAAACAATTAGAGCCGGAAAGGGGGGGGGTTACCAGTATCCTTTTCCCGGCGGTCGTACTGACAACGCCATTTCACACAACGATTCTGAGTGCACTTCCCATTGGAAAGGCTCGAAACATGTACTGTACGTTGACAGAGATCGTGCACTGATGCTGGGAATTTTTAGGGGTTTGCGAACATTAGTGCGATGATGATCCTTCAGAGATATATCTCTTTTTAGGCGCTGATTGTCGACGGGGGGCATTTTGTATTATCATTGCTTCCCTAGTTCCGGTTTACAAATCTCACTCTGGTAAAACTTTGTGAAGCTGAAGTAAGATCGTCTAGCCACTATCCTAAAACGTGTCAACTCGAGAAACGGCTGCCTAGATGGGTCGACACATCTATGGAAAGCAAAATGCCCCCCCCCGTCGACAAACTGCGCCCTCTTTTTAAATTCTTATCAACAAGACTTCCTCGTCCGACGATACTGAGAAATCCGCGTTACTATAAAGGTATTTATTTCAGAGAAGTGAAGTCCGGTCTCCTTCATACTATTATGTCTTTGAATGCATGGACTAGGACGAAAGCTGTTACAATGAAAAACGCGCAAACACAGACCTTCTGCTCAAGTGCTCCATGACATGATCGCCTGTTCTGCATTCTGGCATTCGTGCAAAGTTCTACCAAGTTTTTCTACTAACACCAATGTGTTATCATTTTCACGATTAACCAGTTGCTGAAAATACTGCTACTTAAATATTTCATCATGTTCGTAGATACTTTTTTCGGCTTTGTAACTCTAGTCTTAAGCCGGTTGCTGATGTTTTACAGGCTTGGTCCTGCTCAAATTCGTCGGTCTCTGCAGTGTTTTATGAAAATAATTCACTTAACGGCTACTACGTATTATTAGTTAGCACGTAGCACAAGCTGACGTCAGGACGAATAGCTCGTGTTGTTGCCATATCTTGTTCTCTTTCATGTATACTATTAAATGTGGTGAGTGCTAGTAGTTTAACTATTTCAACGTTTTTGTGCATATGTTCCTGTGTGGATTGTCTTTTGTACATATTTTTCTGTAAGCTCTGAGCAGTATTTCGTTTGGTGGTTCTTGATTTTTTTTACTTGACATTGTGATCTACTTGACACTATCGATCTTTATTCGCTCATCCATGTTCCCCGTTTTGTACACCGATTTATGGTCATCGATCTGATTCACATACGATATCACAGGTTTCTGAGATCGGTTGTATTACAGATATTTGTGGAAGTACCTTCAACTTAGTATATGTTGAATCACTGCCAGGGTTGAGTAGCTTTCTGCTCAGTGAAAGCAACGAGGAAAGAGGTGAAGAGGCAGTTGATGCTCGGCCTGTTCTCCAGATTCCGCACTCGCTGCGCGTCGGCGCACGCTGTCAGCCGCGCGCATACCATAGCCAAACGCTATTAGTCTGTGGCCCTGGTCTCACTTGGTTTGTTCTCCGCATTCTGCGGGTTCAACCTGACTGAATACGCTGTCTGTGTTCGCAGTTCATGAGAATGGCTGCGAGCGGCGCGGTTCGGAAGACGGCCACACCATTACGTCGGCTACCCTCCAGCCGTGTCCAGGTATTTTCGATGACGCCAAAAAAATGCAAGCTACCGTGGCTGCGGCTGATCCGTTATCTCGCCACGTGAGAAAGGAGCCTTCGTAGTGCTTTATTATGATCTTCATTTCTTACTAGGAAGGTCGTTAGTCGAAGGCCATTTGAATATGCAGATGTAGATCACTAGAGCGTGGTTTTAGGACGACTGATCTTGATCTACCTTTCAAATTTTGCAAAGCGTATTTTCCTTAACGAGTTATGGAGCCGCGTTTACCACGCAACAGGTCATGGATCGGATCCCTGCTGAGCTTAACTTTTTGCTTGTTGCGCAAACGTGGCAAAAAGTGATTTTGCCGTCACTACTACTTCAGTTCTCACCTGAGCTTGTCTGAAGAAAAGTTTGCCTCCATTTATTACTGCGCTTGGACTCCTTGTAGACTACAGTGCTTCTACAAGGAGTCCAAGCGCAGTCGATACCAATGGAGGCAAACTTTTCTTCAGGACCACGCATACAGGATGGAGAACCGGACCAGTAGTCAGTAACGCAAGATCACTCCTTTTGGCCGCGTCCTGGTCGCCAACAAGCAAAAAAGTGAGCTCAGCAGGAGGACGATCCACATGACCTGTTGACGTGGACTAAACGGGCCCTTCCCATACAACATACCGTTTTCAGAGAACTCGCTTGCAAATTTTGAAGGCAGATTTCAAGGATCGGTTCCAATAACCGACGTCGTATGATCTAGTCAATCTCACACAATTGGCCAGCGTACGACCTGACGATCATTCCCTAGTTTAGATGAGCGAGTCATGCAATCAATGCATGATGATGGAAATCCTACAGGAAAAAAACAACATGTGGCCTTCTTGAACAAGAAAATAAAATATCTCGATATGTAGTCAGTGACTCCAATCGCGGTTCGTGGTTTTTTTTTCAATCGCTGGCCATGCCTGATCTGGGACCTGTAGATTCCTATTGAGATTTGAAATAGAATGAGCTTCATTCGGACTACACCGTATACTGATTGCATAATTCTGTGCTCTTAGCAGTTGTGCGGTGTGGTTGCACAAGCTGCGATTTCACGACGCCTATACCAGCTGTTTGCTACCCTCCTACTTCCCCATACTCTCTAGTCCCGGTGGACGCGTAGACGCTGGCAGATGCTATATCGATTCTTATACTTTCCTAGCTCTTGAGACGATGGCAGACGGTGGTGGATGCTAGCAGATGGTGGCAGACTGGTGGACGCTGGCAGACGACAGATCGACAGATCTTTCTGAAAGAAAAAATCTGCGTAGTTCAGCTCCATGTAGTTCAGCTCTATACTTTCCTAGTCGCTGACGCTGCCGGACGCTTGGAACGCTAGTGGCCGCTGGTAGACGCTGATGGACGCTGCCGCAAAATATGAACGCAGCCTTAGCGCGGGATTTTACCAACGAGAACCTTGCAGAAACCGTATCTGTAGAAACTTCGAGTGAAATGAGACGAAGCACCCCGTTGGTGCTCTGTTAGGCAGCCTCTGGCTTCTTCTTGATTTCAATGAGGGGAGGTCGTCATCGACAGCAGTCGTCGTTTTTGACTGAGCGTCATCGTCGAAGTCCTTATTTCCAGCTTCGAAGCGAGTGAGCACTTGCTGAAGACTGCATTGGCTGAGAAGGTCCTCTCCGGATGCACTGCTGCGGCGTTACTTGGGGAAAAAGGTGACACGAGGTTTGCCTTTCCAAGAAGGCAACTTTTAGAACATTGAGCCGAGAGAAAACGCCGAGAACATCAGCGCGCACCGGTCCAGCATCGGCAAATCATCTGAAAAGTGATAATGAATTTGAATCTCCTAGTTATTCCTTTGCTTCACTCGTCAAAATTCACTTCGCATTTTGGGCAAATCCCGCGACCACACCAGTATATAATGGAGGTCAGGTACGAACAACAAGTTACTAAGTAACTCAGTATTAAAGAAAAAAGCAGAAAAAAACCCAGTATTAAAGAAAAAAGCAGAAAAGACCGTCCAGAGTGTCCTGTCGGACTCTATCGGACTCTGTGCCGTCCCAACTTGTACGTGCACACGAGAGTGAATGTTAGAAAAGGCGTGTTTGTCGAATTTCCACTCGTCGTTATCATGATGATATAAGCTCTTTCATCTCATCACTTCACATTAACCATTCGGATTGGAGAGGGATATGTAGTATAGAGGCTTAGGGGTCGGCAATGGGCCCTAAGGAGGTGCTCGTGGGCCTAAAATTCGAGCTCACACTGGAAACTTTGCATGTTTAACTTATTGTGTAGTGTTGTTTCTAGCATCGCCTACCGGACCATCCAACATATTTGGGACACGAAACAAAATTATAGAAAAAACCCACTACCGAAAAATCAAAGCTGTCTTGAAGTTGGAATGGAGCAGTACCATGTCCTCGTACTTGGGCGCTCCCGGAAAGTTCTCAGCGTTGTGTTGCTATTTTTGTACATTCATTTTTGCTGATTTAATAAAACACACTCTCGCATTGCGTCTCAGCTAGCACATCCTGAATGAGAATTTTTTTGCGCTAATTTCATGGTATTAATTGCCGTTTCATCATTGGCCTTGATACCACCCAACCCCCGACCCCCCCCCCCCCTCCCGCTCCATTTTCCATGGACTTTTTAAGAACATAGTCGCAAAGAGCAACTTCAGACCGATATTTTTCTTCAACTACGATTGGGTCAATCCGCAGTCGACAAATTAACCAGGTGTGGGGCCCAATAGTGTTGGAGAAAGCACCGTGCGACAATGGTTCGACAAATTTCGTTCTGGAGATTTCAGCCTTGAAGATGAACCTCGTAGCGGTCGACCTAAAGCAATACCTGAAAGAGGTTTGAAGGCGTTGTGTGGAGGCTGACCCATCCCAAACAGTTCGATTGAGAGAAAAGCTAGGCGTTGGCAAATCCACTGTTGCGGATGGTCTGAAACGCATTGGGAAGGTGAAAAACTCGACAAGTGGGTGCCCACAATTTGAGTGACCGGCAGAAATTGGCACGTCTCGAGGTTTCTTCTTCACTGCTTTTGCACTTTTTGCGCAACAGAAACGACCGTTTTTGGACCGAATTGTCACCTGTGATGAAAAGTGGATCATGTATGATAACAGAAGACGTTACGGACAGTAGTTGGACGCCGACAACCACCGAGCGGGCAATTACAACCGGTCCTTTTACCAAAAAAAGGTTCATGGTCACGTGTGAGTAGTCGTCGGCTGCGTCTGTGATCACTATAACTTTTTGTCACCAAGCCAAACCATCACAGCAGAGTCCTACTGTGAAGAAATCGACGAAATGTACCGAAAATTGCGTCAGCTGCAGCCAGCACTTGTCAACAGAAAGGGTCCGATTCTTTTGCATGACAACGCCCGCCCACACGTTTCACAAATCACTATCCATAAATTGAACGAATTGGGTTTGAAGTTCTACCTCACCCGCCATATTCTCCAGACCTTTCACCAACTTACTACCACCTTTTCAAACATTTTCAAAACTACCTTGCTGTAAAATACTTCATCAGTCAGGACCACGCAAAAAAAGCCTTCGTGGACTTCGTGGATTCTCGACCGCCCAGTTTTTTCTTTGATTGTAGATTTATCGACTGCATCCATTGCAAATATGTAGTTGCTGCCATTCGAAGGTGGCTTATTTCGATGAATTCGATAAGTATTAGGAAGGTCATGATCGTTTGAAGCGAAACACTCAAAACGCTGAGAACTTTCCGGACAACCTAATAGCGATCGAGCTCCCTGCTCGGTCATGAAAAAGTTCCTTTTGAAATTTAGCTGAGCAGATGGAGCCTTAGCAAAGAAAACAGATTGTACTACCAGAGAAATAAAATGGCAGACGATGGGACTTGTCTCCTTTTACAGAATCCGCGCCGTTTGAGCGCAAGAGTACGTTCAAGACTCTAAAAGATAGTTGAAGTGACGCTTGAATTCGCTTAGAAAGGCTCAGTTCCTTTCCGCTCCTTGACAACAAGTGAAAACTATGTAGTAAAGATGATGCCGAAAAATTATGCATATTCTGCGCGGTCTCCGGCCGACATTTCCATTGCTTAGCAGTTGTGTTAGATATATTTATCATTATTTCCCAGCGCTCTTTTGTGTAATGTTATCAATTCGTCAATAAGCAATATATAAGGCTTTGAGTGGTCGATTAGATGGGCTTTTCCCTTGTGATTCAATAAACGTTCCACTGAACCGCCTCGAGAACGCATCTATGCAGATTGGCCCACTCTCACCGCGACTATAGTGTTAGTCCTTTGACACTAGTTAATTTGGTCCCTCACATATTCCATGTATCGTCTCTATGATTGACGGGATTACTAGAAACGAACTGACGATTCCTTTCCGTCGCGTTCGCAGAGAGTGGCATCGAGAAGGGGTCGGAATGATGGGTTATTCTGTTAGTGATCAATAGTGTTCCTCTTGTAAGTGCGAGGATTCATGCGTCAAAGGCGTCTACAATACTTCCGCAAATAGTAAAATGCCGCATAAAGTAAAATAACGACTGCTAACAGAAACTTCAGGTATTTATTTATTTAGAACTGATCTGAGTGCGCGCTGTTTCCAAGTTTAGATCAGAATTCTACATTTTACTAAGTCGTTTGACTTTTCGAATTACCAGAATGATACCAGTTTAAAGCTGATATTGTTTGTTAACTGCTGTTTAAGGCCGCAGTACACGATTCGAAAGCTATATCACAAGAATGCTGAGTTAATGGGCAAAAGTATCCGGACACGGCGGGATTCGAACCCGCATCTTCCGCTTTCCGTGCGAATGCGTTCCCTATTACGCTACCGAGGCCACCTTTGACCACTCAGCTCAATGGCTATTTGTGCCATAACCTTACAGCACTCACACGTTCAACGTGATGAGCCGTTAACAAACAATATCAGCTTGAAACTTGTAAAAAGCCTTCAGCCTTGCGGTTCACTGCCGATATCGGCTAACCGGCTCATCACGTTGAACGTGTGAGTGCTGTAAGGTTATGGCACAAATAGCCATTGAGCTGAGTGGTCAAAGGTGGCCTCGGTAGCGTAATAGGGAACGCATTCGCACGGAAAGCGGAAGATGCGGGTTCGAATCCCGCCCGTGGTTCCGACTTTTATTTTTTGCCCATTAACTCAGATTCTTGTGTACCAGTTTAGACATGAGTGAACGATCCCTGAGCCTTCACGTTGTTGTTGAGATGTTCTTTGGCGAGATTGGCAACTGGCTTTGACTATGCTTCCTGTTGGTGAGGCTTTTCACTCAAGATGACAGCCTGGTCAGACCTTAAATTACAATATAAATCACTCATTTTATAACGGGAAACACTAGTTGAGTTATTCAAAGTATTTAGCTAGGTTGACCCGCTTTTCAGCAGCAAAGGTGTTCAAAAATAGCTCAAATCATTAGTCTATGGCTGTCACTGTACCACCGGTACCTTACGGCATCACTCTGAATTCTTGCCAATGACATGGTGGAACGCTTTCCATGCAGTGCTGCTTTTTCGTGTTCGGTTGTCTTTTCTGCGCAGCAGACCCTGTGGAGCACGCACACAGGCCAAAACAAGACACTTTGGTCAAGTCACATATCAGTAAAGTTTACCAAGCCCAGCACAGAGACCTCGAATGAGCAGGGCGGCTGTCGTCCCTCATCCTCATGCACACCAAAATATGAAGCCATTTTCCATAGCAGCCGGACTGGAAATCACGTCATCACCATACAGCTGCGAAACCTATTGTGTGGAGTCATCCATGGGCAGTCACCTGGAGAGCGGCACTCTGACGACCTCCAACATCGAGCAGCTCCGACAACGTCGCTACGGTCCAGGATATCATCTTCACCGCAGTCGCCAAGGCGCGGGTTGATGGTATGGACCGGAAGTTCCTGGAATGGGAAGACCGATATTTTCTTCGTGAAAGTGAACGCTGACGGTTACATCGACCAACTCGAGGAGAATATCCTGCCTTCATGTCGTCGCCTGTACCATCTTGGAAACTTCGTACTGCTACAGGATTGGGTGCCAGCACATGGAATCGAAAGGGCGTTGGAAAACTCTCGCCTACTTGGAATGAAGGGCGTTGAGAACCTGAAGAAGACGGAATATCCAAGTGTGTCACCTGACCTAAACTCCCTCATTACCGGGTTCGGGCGGAGCTCAACAGGGTGGTCTACGGTGGCGGAGAAATCGACTATCTCGCTGATCTCAGGCACCACATCGCGGTCGCGTGGCAGAATCTCTCGATGGCGCTCGTCCAGAAGGCTGTGGCGGAGTATCGTGATAGTGTACAATGTGTTGTTGAATATGATGGTGGAAATGTCCAATCAATATTCAATAAATTGCAAGTTATATCGCTTTAAAGGTGCGGTCCGCGATCAGGTATAGAAGTTGAAAATATGGTGTTGGGAGGTAGTGTGGTCCGCGACGAACAACCTTGTACCGGTTTTGCGGCAAAAAATGTAAGGGAGGGGCGCTATAGCGCAATATAGGTTCAGTGACGCCTCCTTTTTCCAGTGACTCCGCCTTCAAGGCCCGCCTTTCAGTGAAAAACGAAGCTGCAGGACGAAAAAGCATGAAAATCGTCACTTGTACGGTCGTAGAGTTCTTATCGGGGAATCAGCTGTGGGGGCTAAGTGTTAGAGATGGAGTTAATTGGGATTGGGTTGAGTTTCCCAATAACCGAGGCGGTGAGAGAGCTTTATAGCTGCCATATGGGTGTAGACTAGAGATGCTGCCCACTTCCTTGTGATGACGCCCGGCTGCGCCTCCAAAGAAATGAGTAAACATCAATCTTGCTTTCCGGTGGCCGAGCAATACGTTGCCTACTTCTACTAAATATCTTCAGCTTCCAAGAGCCAATATCAGCGGGCAGTGTGGTCCATACGGCAAAATCTTTTTTTAACAACGCGATGTTAGCTCCCATGACTACGTCAGCGTGCCCCACACACAAGAACGCATAACACGGAATACGTAAAACT
This sequence comes from Cooperia oncophora, assembly GCA_036418165.1. Lineage (NCBI taxonomy): Eukaryota > Metazoa > Nematoda > Chromadorea > Rhabditida > Trichostrongylidae > Cooperia > Cooperia oncophora. The sequence goes on from MU912350.1 coordinate 57,342, forward strand.
AGTATGAGCCTTAAGGGACCTTCTTAGGCCCCGAAAGCTTCTACGAAGCCGTTATTCAAAAGCTCAAAGAGCCCTCAGAGAACACTACAGTAAAGGTCAGGACATCTACAAAGGGGTTTGATTTTTCGTAGAACATTTTATACGGAGAGCCGCGCCTGCTATCAATCACCCTATTTGTTGCAGCTCTCAGAAGTAGGTTTCTGATCCATGCTACTAAACGGCTCCTCGTGGGAACCCATGAATCATGTGTATCACGCCAAAGGAGAAACGCACGTACCCACAGTCTAAGGATAGCGCGAAGCCTTCGTTCTCCTTCCTTTCTTTCCTTCCTCCTTCCTTCTCTCTTCCATCCACCTTTGCCTTCTCCCTTCGACTGCTGGGCCAGTAGATGCCACGAGAAGCATGTTTGGTTGACAGAAGCCCTGCAACCCGTATCCACGTAACCAAAAATTTCAAAACGCGTTTCGTCAACGAGCTTTAAATCTATCCTGTCCTGGAAAGGAGACATGATCAAGGAGTTGTGCTAGTGAAGCAGGTCCTGTTCCAAGAAAGAAGGAAATGACTATGCCGAGCCGACCGTCAAGTAGAATGGCCCTGTGTAGAAGATTTTTTGGGAGGTACAGAAGTATCGGGTCTCTCACACATAAGTGAGGTTTTTTTTCTAACTCAAGTTCTTGCAACGAAGATGAATAATTTTGCCATTGAATTCCGCACACTTCAGTGGAAATTGCCCTGCAAGATATTGCTCAACTTTTCGGCGATTCATTTTCCGCTGATTTTTAAGTGACTGAAATGGAGTGTCAAGTCGAAGAAACCTTTTTGCGTTTTATAATTTATGAAAAAAAAACTAAAGTTGTAGAAGCTCTCTCGTGATGTGTATGGCGAACGAGCCACAGAAGAGGGCCGAAAGAAGACACTTTTCTCCTCTACTTTCCACTTTATTAAAGGCAGTTGGCACGATGGTTTCCTACTTAGCCTAAAATGCTAGTAGGGCGCTGTATAGTGGGAAATGGCGAAAGAACGGAGTGAAACGGTCAAAATCCTGCGAAGAAAAAGCCTCCGTTCTCAGTGACTTGTAAATCGATTTCGGACGAGTTTCCCGTAGGCATCTTGCCAATCACCGCTACCGAAGATACGGCTGCATATGTGTACCCATATATGCATGCAGCATCACGCCGCTTCATACCAATCCCTTCGCTTCATAATTTGCTTAGCAA
>MU912351.1:0-12008 GCA_036418165.1 Cooperia oncophora
TGAATGCGATGTGGCCTATGCAATGACTTACGGGGGCCAGCCGATGAACAAATCAGTGTTCTTATCCTCCCAGACGAATCTGGTACCAATTTACCGTCCCCGGAGGGTAGAAGGCTTGGTTGGCCTGGGCGGGTGTCGACCTGGGATTCGAACCCAGGACCGCGCGAGTGGTAAGCGCTAAATCCTTCATTCAGCAGTTATGTGCAATAATGGTTTAGTGATAAGTGACGGTCCTAGTAATGCCACGACTAGGAGCCTAAAGTTCAGAAGTAACTCACGCGCCGGCCAGCTGAGTGCTCCATCTTTCTAGGATCAGCTACTTTGTGATCTGTACAGAATTATTAAATTTGTCGTTATTTATAGTTTTGTTCAGACGAAAATCGCTAGTGCCGTGAAGTCGTCAATACCGAAAAGCTTGGCCGCTACACCAGTAGATCGGAAACAACGCCTAGTCGTGCTCCTCCTATTCGACAGCCTGCGATTGAGGCGAAAGGATCAAAGCCGCCCTTGGCGAAGCGTACAGGTCGAAGTCCGAAGCCGAGCCGAAAGGGTACCAATTCAATTGAAAAGTGACCATTTTGATGAGACTTTCATTGATGTTGTTGTGATCGCTTTAGCTCAATAATTTCAGCGATTCCATTATATTTTTACTCGTTTGCCTGGGAATATGAGGTTTTTTTCTGGAATGTATGCATTTTCGTCATAGAGTAGGGTCATGTGGATGAGCTATAGTGGCAGGTACTATCGTAGGTTTATATGTACGTGATTCCCACTGAGTAGTGTTCGATCTGAACATCAATCACAGGTAATCTGAAGATCCCGAGGTGATGACGTTTTGGGAGATTTTTAAGCAAAACCTCTTCTTCTGTGCTTCTGCCAGCGTATTCTTTTTACCGCGAAACGGAGCTGTCTGCCTGCTCGCTTGTACAATTGTAAATCCCCAGAGCTGATAATGATAGCATGTCCCGTAGTGATTCGTCCATTGTCCACGTTTATGGGTATTAGCGTCTCAGCATCTTGTTTTTGTGAAATTGTCATATTTCAAGTATTATATGTAAAATGATCGATCTCTTTAGTGCCGTCATTAAAAGTAAGAAATTTTCGATTGATATGCCATGTATTAATTTGCTATGTGTAAACTGAGGAACGGATCATGCTCTGGAACTTACAGAAGTTGCCATGTGTTCCACCACTCTGCTCCTGTGATTTCCTTAGGCAGCGTACATCGTGAATTGTGAAATGGTGGTGCCAGTACTACCCCCCCCCCTTTCGAGTTAGGGTCTTGATACCACCCCTCCACCTCGGGGCATCGGTGCGACCCCCCCCCCACCTCCTCCCCAGCACCTACCCACCAAGTTTCCACATTTTCCAGTTTTCATTTAGAGATTTCCCGTCGCAGGCAGGGGAAGGGGAGGGGGTCTATAGTACACATGAAACACGAAAAATCACGCAAAAAGTCGTTAACCAGAAAAGAATTTTTCCCAGCGCGGCAAATTTCTCTCAAAGCAACATGCGACCCCTCCTCCCCAGCCGAAAAGTGGACCCCTGATGTGTTTCACACAGCGATGCTGTGCCCTGGCCTTGGGCTGCGTTAACTGTTTGCGGAAGGGTCCACCAGCGTCTACCGGCGTTCACCAGCGACCGCTATCGTTTCGAGCGTCCGGCACCGTGAGCGACCAGGAAAATACAGATATCGATCTGGCGTCTGCCAGCGTCCCCAGCGTCCCCGAGCATCTACCAACGACCGGAAGTATAGAGTATGTATGGGTGAGCAGGAGGGTAGCAAACAGTTGGAGGGGCAGCCCCACCGCCCGACTGCTTCAGTACAGAATTATGCTATCTTAGGTACGGTGTAGTTTAGTTGTGCGGTACGGTTGCGCACGCCGCAATTTCATGACGCCTAATCCAACTGTTTGCTACCTGCTTCTCCATTCTCTCTGCTCCAGGTCGCTGGTAAACGCTGGCGGACTCTGGTAGGCACTAGATCAATATCTATTCTTTTCTAGTCGCTCACAGTGTCGGACGCTCGGAATGGTCACTGGTGGTTGCTGGTAGACACTGCCGCGAAGTATGAACGCGGCGCTTGAAAGTACGTTTCGGGACCAGGGGCCATTGGAGCTCTGTGTGGTGAAAGGTTGTGAGGGTGCAGTGAACAAGCTTGCACACGTTTCGCTTCAGAAAGTCGTGAACAAGCCGCCCAGATGAGTCCGCCGCGTTCCTGTTTGTCGCATCTGTCGTCTTGCTTGTTTGTGTGCTGTCTTGCTGTCTCACCTAGCCTCTCGCTCGGAATCTTAATGAGTTTCGCCGTTCCCTCTTAAGGAGTAGTCTGTCTTGGGTCGATTTGACGGTTTCATTCGCGCTTTTGAAGGATAAGTAAACTGGCGCATACAATTCTGTTTGTCAACCACAGTAGCTACAGAGCTTTAGCGGACTATCGCTATGCGTACTTTTATGACCGACATTGATCGCATCCATATGCTACCCGGATGCAGTCTTCATACCTCGCGTGCGCTATCCTCAAGGTGCAGAACCCGCAGAGAAACACGCACTCAGCTGGTAGAAAACTAGAGGTGAGAGGGCGTAGGTAAGCAGCGCGTTTGGTTGTGGTTAGGCGTGTGGCTGGCCGCACGGCAGCGCGGCGAAAGCCGGAACGGCACTCGTCCATCTTGTAGCTGTTGCTTGTTTATGATTATACTCCTTATCCCTGAGACGGGGTAGGCGTGGCATTCGAACATGGCACAGAACTGGTTACTCGTGGGATATTTCAATTTGAGACAACCGCCATCTTGTTCTTTGTTGGACAGAGACGTGACCACATTGGGTGAAAACGAAATATCCTCCAAAAGCGTAGCCACCACGACGGTTAATTGAGGTACGCAGCTACGCCTACCTCATCTCAGAGAGTTGGAATCAATCGATCGATCAATCATACGATCTCAGATGACGGAAGAGAATTTTCATTAGGACTGTGGCTTCAATATAAGGAATGAAGAGAAAATTTTAGTGGAAATTAATGAGTGCATGGAATTAGGGCATTTTTGAATTGAGGATGAATATGCTCTTACAGTGGACCAACCCACTACTATCAATCCAACTTTCATGTTTTAACAGGAATCAAGATTTGATATGACGATGGCGAAAGAAGATTCCAATAAGAAATCTGGCTCCGTACGACAGAACGAAAGAATTCTCTATGAGGAACGCAGCTTTCAAAAGACGAATGACGAAAGAAATATATCATAAACCAAATGAACGCAGTATGTCATGTTCTAAATTGTTGTAATTGTTTATTACACAGGTAATCCTGTGTTGTGTAAGTAAGAAAAAAACGAGAACACAAAACCAAAACGAAATAAACAGCGAAAACAGCCCTACTAGAACTTGATGCGTATGAATAAAACCATTATCAAAATTCGATAGCGTGAAAAAAAAGCTGGATAAAACAGCATATCCCAAGAAGGTAAAACAGTGAATACAAATAAACCGAACTGAATACAAATAAAACGAACTGTGCTTGCAAAGGTATTATGATGCAAGATGTTTGTCTAAAGCAGCTTTGAAATCGCTTAGTTTGCTCGTGGTCACTCCCAAGCGTACCAGTCTGTTAAACTCTGGGGCAGTCCTATTAACAAAGAAGTGATGCCTGATATTACTCTTAGCTCGACGAGTGATCAGCTTTCTAGCGCTACCTCTGGTAATTGAATCTCTGACCGCAAAAAGAGTGTTAGGTCTAATACCAGTGCGTAGATGAAGAATCTTGTAAAGGAAAACTAGGTCAAATTTTTTCCTTCCTTAAATCTTTTCAACAGAGGATGAATTTTCTATCACAGTAGACCGATCCAGTATTAGCAATCATAATTCAACTTCTACTTCTGAAATAGGACATCTGATTCGATGATGAAGCTCTCAGTTCAAAAAACGTGGCAGGCGTTGAGACGACGGATGACGAAATACAACAGGAAAAACGGCTTCAACACGATAAATGACGAGAGAAATACCTAAAAAAGTGCACAGTACAGTGAAAATAGTACGAATATAGTGATTACGACATGAAATTACTTGTTCAGGGAACAAGGCTCATTTCTACTATCTCAGCAAAAAAAACATTTTAGCCAACAAAGACACAACAGAGACTCACGTAAAGCTGAAATTTTCAACTGGTGTCACTGCCCATCTGAACAGTGAAAAAGTGTGAATATAAGGAAAGCGTCCGAAAAATGTCATGAGGCAGCATTCAGGCTGTGAGACAGCAGCGTACCTCTAAGCGCGAATACTCGACGCAGGCGGTGAGCGCGCGAAATAGCTAAAACTTTCTTGCCTTCCTTGCACAGTTTGATATTCCATTTCGTTTTCAAACACTTCTTATTGAATAGAGATCACTAATATTGATAAGAAACGAACAGAAATAAAGTTATGAGGGAACATTCGTGGCATATACAATGAATGTGCGCCGTACATCCCACAAAATGCGTTTACCTTATGAGAGAAAAATGTTGAAAACCCTAATCGGTAACCACTACTACACAAATATACTTACAGAGAAGTCGCCTATTTCAGTGTTGGTTCTTCCACCATCAAACCGCTGTTCGCTGACCGACATGGAAGCTGACTCTTCATGGTCGTCTCCGAAGGTGTTGAAATTTTTGGGAATGAGCTGCGGCGGTTCATATTCGTAATGATCCATGGGTCGGCCATCACCTGTAAATAAAAAAAAATATGAATATGGAGAACGGCACGAGAAATTCCTATTGAAAGCGTTGTCGCTACATGGTAGCTCCCGGACTGCGAGAGAGATTCCACAAAATTAAACGGCATATGCACTGCTGCAGTCTATGTAGAACTGCTAAGGAAGTCGACAACAACGTTCGCAAGCTTGTCCGACATTTCGGAGAACTTACCCTTGTCGGACCCTGAATGGATAGAAATCACCCAGTAGTTTATCTGACTAAATGTTTGGCTATGTATGTATAGTATATAATACATATTATGTATATTTTAAATGAGATCGCCCGGCTTCGCCGGGCAATCCGACTGGCACGTTAAAAGCGGCAAGTTTGTAGAAATATAGGCTATGGGGTATTTAACTATTTCTATCCTAAGAACTAAAAAAAATTGGTGAAACTGTGCCCGTAGCGGTGATTCGATGTCCTGATTGAGAGAAGCACTTATTTTTGACGCCGTGCCAATTTGGCGCCACACTTCTCTCACCAAAACCAGTGCAAGGGACCCTAATAACGATCATGACAAATTTTTTCAGCTGCTTGGCGCCACTTGGTGCTACACCCGTTCATCAAAGTCGATAAAAACTGCATAACAAGGTTGTTCGATGACTTGGTCACACATATGGGAATCATTTTTCAACACCAGCGCTATTTGGTGCTTTGCTAAGGCAGCAGTTTGGAGAAGTGATTCCCTTCAGGTCACGCTCTGCCCCTCCGGGGCGGAGATAATCGTAGTGTCCTCCATTAGCGCCAGCGCCCAGAATGAATGTCATATTCGTAATTGGGGAGTCAGATAACTTCCTTGTACAAGCCTTTAGCAGATATGGTGATCCTGGGTATCGTAGCGCTGACAGCCGTGGCACGGGCACCAGGCGCAAGTTCTCAACGGACTTGGTTGCGCAGACGTCTGCACAACTAAGTCCGTTGAGTCTCGTCCTCATGCATAGAAAGCTGTCCTTTCTGCAGCTCAAAAAAGTAGTGGTCACGACTTGACCCGAACGCGATAAAGGCAATGACCCACTGCTCTATACCGCAACCATGGTTCACGTATAACGGCTACCTAGTGGAGCAGTTGTTCAGCTAGTGGCTTCTCCGTTCCGAATAGTGACAGTTGAGGTGATAAGGGGAAAGAGCTGCTAAAGCTTCTGAGATTCTCTCTATCCATCCCCTATGAGCGTGCAAGTTCGTTTCAGCGTGGGGTCCTACGTAGGGCATTTTCGGAAGGTTCCTTTCTGCAATTCATCTCCTTATTTTATCGCGCTTTGATCGGGGTGTGGGCGTAGCTAGCGACGTAGGGTCGCGCAAAGAATGCCGGGTGCCGGCGTAAAGCAGCGTTCAGACTTCGCGACTGCAGCGCTTCGACGCGATCGATGCGCATGCTTTCGACTGCATCGATCGCGTCGAACGCGCGACCGAAGCGCTGCCGTCGCGAAGTCTGAACGCTGCCTAAAGGCAAAATGCCGCAGCCGGCCTATAGAAAACAGTGGCTCCGCCTTTCTGTACGTCTTGAAGTGCAGCCAGGGCGCCCTTTTTCTCCCGATGATGCTCCTGAGCCCACTACAACCAGAACACATGGTTGTTGGGGATTTGTGAGAGTATAAAGGGGGTGGCGGGGAGGGGCGTGTTTGCTCGTGGTTAGGAGAGAGTTATTTCTTTTCCAATATTTCTTTTCCAACCCTCTTGGAGGGGATGCGGACTTTCCGTTGTTTTTCCTGTTTCATATGTACTTTATACCACCCCCCCCCCTCTTCGCTTAGGCAGCCCGATGAGGAGGAAACGGGGGGGGGGGCAGGGGGAGGTCGTACGGACTCGACCCAAATCCCCAACTAGTGATGTGCCGACTACTACGTGGACAATCTGAACTGACTGCGCTTACGCAAAAAGGCATACCTTCCCCCGTCAGACGCCCTATCCTTTGCAGGGATCATGTGTATAGCCCTGTCACAAGGTTCAATATAATGGTAGCAGGCAAATCGAGTATACTACATGAATATCTGATGTGGGGGAGGAAGACGTTCCCAGAAGCTCAATTTAAATGTCAGTCACAACGACATCAGGAAGTTACTAGGTGGATGGCTGGCTAAAAATAATATCGGAGCGATTAGCAGGGACGTGTCTCTAAAAAAGTGGGAAGCAAAACGATGAAGAAAGATATGACTTCACTGGAAGTCTCGTCTTGCTAGGAGCACGACAGGTTAATTTGAGAGGAAATGAAAAAGATAGGAAAGAATAATCGTGCCCATCGAAAAATGAGGCACGAATAGCTAAATCTCCTGTCAAACTACATTAGCGTTCGAAACTATTTAATAACGAGTGTAATCAGAAAAAAAATCCAGAGCAATGAGTTGCAGAAATTCATGGAGGGTGAAAGATTTCAGAAGAAAGCCACGAAATGAACGCTACAGAATGTAGGCCAAAGTGAATCCAAGCCAGTGTCATGCCGAGCCAACATGTTCGACAGTTGAAGCCTGATTCTACGCGCAACGGGTTGATTTTTTGATTAGATATACCTTTGTTCTTTCATTAGAGGCGATCTGAGAAAATTCTGAAGAAACTCTCTGGAAACATTCTGAGTTGATTGAGCTGGAGAAATACAGGAGCCTGCTTTTTGAAATTGTGTCTCTAAATATCTACATCAAACAGACCTATCTAGAAAGTCTACAAGATATTTGTCAACCGAAATTTCTCTCGCTATGAGAGATTAGACGACGAGGCAGTTATGACATCCGCTGGCCGTCGCCGGGAGATGGGCGTGTACGCACGCCTTCTCCCCTCCTGCAAGGCGATCTTCCTAAGAAAGAGGACACGTGTAGCGACTTCCTACAAGAGGGGTTAAAAGTGGATGATGAAGTCACTGATGAAGACATTCGACGACAAAGCTTTGCTCAACTTGGGACCGTCGTTCGCAGTATCAACACCTGTGAACCAGCAAGTGTTGGATTCAGTCCTATGTGCCTTCCACAAATTCGCATATCAGATTCGATGGAGGGAGAACTCAAATCCAACTGTTCTGGATAGAGTGTCGTCGTTCACAGCATCGATACCTTTCCCACGAACGTCGGTGTTAGCACCGAAGCCAGTTCCAGCTCTGGAGCCTTTACTAGTCTCACTTCAGCTTCAAGTTTATGCAAACGAGAAGGCAGCAAAATTTGCATCGAATACTACTGAAAAGAGAGACAAGGTTTAAAAAAGCTTCTACTTTTGAAGAACGACCTCCGATATAGTGTGAGTGACAAAGGCGGAGATTTCGTTGTCCTCACACAGTCAATGGATGAAGTCTTGGTTGGCAATCTCTTTCTGATAACACAACGTAGATTCGACATCTTTATCAAGATTTCGAGGTGTGCGATGAATTACGAAGCACAACAACGCGAGTCCTAAGCAAGATTATGGATGTGAGAACCACAAAACGCTTCATTTTGACATATCCGACTGTTCCAACCTATTATGCATTGGTCAAGACACACAAGTTTTCTGAGGAAGTGGACTTAGGTCACATCGAAGAACACTTGATCAAGACCAGACCAATCATATCATCATGTGGAGGACCTTCGGATAGAGTCAGCTGGTTTCTCACAAAGCTCCTATCGCCGCTGCTTCAACATGTGGCTGCTCATTTGGTCAACGTAGGAGAATTCATATCAGCTTTGGACCGCTGTGAAGTACCTGATGATGCTTCTTATGCAAGCTTCGACGCGGTTTCTCTATACACGAACGTTAACAATAACGAAGCTGTGAATTCTGTGATAGAACTTCTGCGACAACACCATCAAGAAGTACATACACTCGGATTGGTGGAGGAAGATCTACGAGAGCTATTACTGGCTACTTTGAAATGTAACATCTTCCAATTCGACGGATGTTCTATTCACAGAAACGAGGACTCGCCATGGGATTGAGATATCGCCGTTACTAGCCATCGTCTATTTGGATCGAATTGAGAGAAGATCTTTGATCACTGGAATCATATTTTATAAGCGCTACATAGACGATGTCTTTCTCATCAGTTCTACCGCCGATGCGATGAACACGATGCTTCAAAATTTGAACTCGTGTGATCCCAACATACGTTTCACGGTGGAACATCCTGACGAATACGGCTTCCTTCCGTTCCTCAATACGAAGGTCCGGATCAACCATGGCATCAAGGAACTCGAATGGTATAGGAAACCGATGTCAAGAAACATCCTCCTGCATTCTCGAAGTGCACACCCGTTATACATGAAGGCTAACGTGATAAGGAATCTTATCACAACGAAGACGAGAACCTGCACTAGAGAATCAGTAGAGGTGGACCGAAAAATAGCAATGATTTTGGAAGAGAATGGTTATACGACGTGTCAACCGAGAACGTGGAGACCTTTCTTTGCTACTGCAGGGATACCACTAGTATTACCCTATGTCAACGAAAGAATTGCAAAGAAAGTAAACCACGTCATCAAATCGTCGCGTCTTCCAGTCAAGCTGATTTTCCGACCACCTGCTGACCTCAGGAGCTTGCTGACATCATCAAGGATTTACGAAGACAAGTGTGGCCGAGCGAATTGTACCTACTGTACAGAAAGTAAAATCTGTCAATTAAGAGGAACAGTTTACCTGGTCACATGCGAAGGATGCGGTCAGAAGTAGGTGGGTGAGGCCATGCGCTCACTACGCAAGCGGATGGATGATCACGTGCGAGCCTCACGCAATCCCGTTTTCTATCCCGAGAGCGGTTTCCGCGGCATCGTGTTCTACATCACCAGCAAGAAGCACTCCTGCTCTAAAAGTTTCTGTGATACACCGCACGAAAGAAGCCCCATTGGAAAGAAAATTGCTCGAAGCAATCGCTATCAAGCGGCTTATCCCCCGAGATCAACAACAGGGACGAGCTCATGGAAGCAATGAGGCTAATAGGGTAGCGGGAGCGATAACGAAGTACTGGCAAATGTCACGCGCGTCGCATTTCTAGTAACTTTTAGTTGCGTTGGCAGTTGCACTGGGGTAAGCCGTACATCCCTTGTAGTTGGACTGTTAACAGTTGCACCTTAACCATTGTTTTATACATTGTATTACAGAATCTAACTAAATCACCGTTGACGGGCAGGTCAACCTGGTTTGTACTTCCACCAACTTATGTTGTTAGGAATTGTAATGCTTTGTGTACTTGATGCTATATTAAGGTCTGAGGAAGCTGTTAACACAGCGAAAGCTCACCAATAAAAGTGTTTGTGAACGAGTTCTCATTGGCAATTCCGAAGAAAATCGTATGACACATGAGGCTCAGGGATAGCTCGATTTTATTGTACAGACGGTAGTGTACGATGTGCTTTCAATACAGTATCAATTAGGAAAAGATCAGCACATCCAAGCAGAACGGTTGGTTGGACAGTCTTGATGGAGGGATCAATGGAAAGATGCATGTGGTTTTCCAACAAGAATTCCTTATCTTCTTTGCTGAGAGTGTTGCGAGGTAGTGGTGCTGTGATCCAGCACGGGTGACTATGAAAGCATGGTGATCGCCTTGAAGGTCCATTTTCAATATCGTTTTGCCACAGGTTTCGTAATTGGCCTTTGTGAACCAAATGTGTTAATCTTCAGCTTCACGGTGTCGATGTCGTCGAGTCGAAGTCGGTGAGCCAAGTCACTGCTGATGAATGAGCGATCCGCCCCTGTGTCGAACATGATGTGGATATCTTCATATGCTCCTGTGAAAGGATTCAGAACTTGAGCCTGTCCGACTAGAATTTGGTTTTCTAACTTATCTTCTGTTTCTGTCCGATTCCAATTTGATTTTTTTTCTTTTTTGATTTTTTCCTGGCTTGCCTCATCTTCTGTCTAAGCTCGTAGTGGTCTTCTGGTCCTACTTCTAAGCCCGCTGGTAGTGGACGACATGCCGCTTGTCCGATTCGACTAAATATCGCGCCGTCTGCGTGCACTTTACGTGATGCATAAGCAAGTACTCGAAGTGCTCAACTTCTCTCAGAGAACATTTGGATGTAGGCAGTAGTTATTCCAGATATTCTCACTGTATAATGAATAAAATATAAGAAACAAATCATTCACCCATATGCTTCTCCAGCAGTCCAAGATCAACGATGTCTCGAAAACGAAAAATCTATCCCGCAATTGAAAAAAATTAAAAATCAAGTGATTAGAACTCATTGCATGTTGCTCAACAACGAACTGCAAAAACTGTTCTATTCATATTTCTCAGCCATTAATGGTCCCCTTAGTAGTGGATCAAAATGTCGATTTGAAATCGGTGCGGATTCGCGCCGCGCCATTCAATCAATAGATCAGGCTGCAGGTGGTCATGTGAGGTTGTCTCGCTTTTCTTTCGATTTTCTGTCGTTTCTGCGCTAAATGAGCTTTTATTTCAAGTGAATGTTCTTTTCTGACCTCATTGAAAAGTCCTTCCTAGTGCTGACGTCCAACGTGAAGAAATGTCGTCAACGTCCAAAGCAAGTGGTCAAACGCCAAGTAAAGCTGTGAGTTTGTTGCTTTTCTCTGTCCTACTTCAGAGATGATGTCCTGAGTTGTAATGACTGCTTCTAGAAGGTTAGTTTACTGGTTGGCAGTATGCTACACCGTGCAGTACTTGTACTTGTGCCAACACCCTTGGCAGAGAAACAGAAGTCGGTAAGGAGAGGGTGACCATATGAAGTTTTGCTTTTATCGCAAACATTATATCATTTATGTCTTCAAATGATAGTGCATTCCAAAACTGACCCTGCTATAGTCTGGCTCGCTGCGGATGATTAGACGATGCGGCTGCATTTGGTGCGCCAAGTCCGCCTTCCATGCTGCTTGCTCGCTTCAAGTTCTGGTGGCAGACGGGCTTGGCACAGCGCCAAACGCAGCCGCATGCAGTGACACGCCCCATCGTCCACAGCGGAACAGGCTGTACGACGTTGGTGCCCCATTCTCGGGAACGAGCTCAGACCTTTGTGCCGCAGCTACTGAAACAGTTTATTCTTGTTGAGACCATTCTGAAGCCTCTCGTTGTTTTTTTTTCCTCTGAAACACAGCATGGTGGGACCTCTCTGGAGTCCATTTCAACTACAAGTACTTTATTCTTCAGAATTAGTACTTTACTATAATAGTCAGAGCATGTGTTCGCATATATGGTTTATAAGGTCTCTATCAGTCGGAGCAGTGGCATGACGGGCGGAATGAGCCTACCTCAGGCTGCCTTGCTCTATTGAAGACGATCGAGCAGCGATCGATTCTGGAAGAAAACGAATCAGTAGCGGGAACGCAGCGGGCGGGCTCTTCCATCCTTCTCAGAACCGCCCCGACTGTTTT
>MU912351.1:12108-25485 GCA_036418165.1 Cooperia oncophora
CCTCATCTTCTGTCTAAGCTCGTAGGTGGTCTTCTGGTCCTACTTCCTAAGCCCGCTGGTAGTGTGAAAAGATCTGCTCCACTCCGTAGAACAGAGAACAGCCTAGTGGTTGTCCGCCGGAGAACCTGAGAACCTCTTGGCGGTTAGCTAAAGACGACGACATGCTCAAGTGACTCACGGAATTGTGGCTGCACCTGGTCGCCGCTGTTCTGTTCTTCTTGACATCTCTTGCTTTCTTTTTTCTTCGGCTTCCTGGGCTCCTTGAACTCCGATGCACCAGATGTGACGGTTGTCGGGAGTGGATTGCCGGTAGGAGACGAAGATGATGGGAAAGTGTTTAATGTATACAACCGACCCTTCACCACAACACTCATTATCACTCTAGTTGTTTTTAACCATACTTTTCTTCAAATCAATTGCTACATATCGTGACCGTCAGTTGCTACTGCTGTGAGCATATTCTGGCCTACTAATACTTTCTCCTGAATCCGCTGTGACTGAACAACCTGGTATTCTTAAAGGATAAAAAAGGATAAAGTCTTCGCCGTTGATCAATCCCTTGTGGGATGCGGCACGCATTCTACTTCCATTCAGAATCGTAGTGGCTTATTGAATGCGATGTGGCCTATACAATGACTTGCGGTGGCCAGCCGATGTACAAGTCAGTGTTTTATCCTCCCAGACGAATCTGGTACCAATTTACCGTCCCCGGAGGGTAGAAGGCTTGGTTGGCCTGGGCGGGTGTCGACCTGGGATTCGAACCCAGGACCGCGCGAGTGGTAAGCGCGCCACTTGTCACTACACCACCTCCGCCTCATGGTATTCTTATAATACTTTATTCGTGTACGACAGCAGCTGATTTTTATCCATATCCTGTCGCACTTGAGGACTAGTGTTCAGTGGACTGCGTGAATCACCTGTCTTCGATACGATCAGCTAAGTTATATATTGATTTTGATCATGTCGCAAAATAGTGCTCCCCAATCTGCTGCTGTGAAGGTAGTTCTATCGAATATTGGCTGATGCTCCCGAGCGAATTGACATGGTTCAAGGATGAAAGTTTCCGAAATCATCAATGCTATGATCGAATGGAATGAAGAGCTCAAAGATCCCCTTATGGCGAAATACATAAAGGTCTTGTGTCGCAGCTACCAGAAACAATAGCGGAGGCAGTCGACGCTGAGAAGAGAAGACGAAGCCTTGTAGTCTTTGCCATAGAGGAGTCGGCTTCTTGTTGAGACCATTCTGAAGCCTCTCGTTGTTTTTTTTCCTCTGAAACACAGCATGGTGGGACCTCTCTGGAGTCCATTTCAACTACAAGTACTTTATTCTTCAGAATTAGTACTTTACTATAATAGTCAGAGCATGTGTTCGCATATATGGTTTATAAGGTCTCTATCAGTCGGAGCAGTGGCATGACGGGCGGAATGAGCCTACCTCAGGCTGCCTTGCTCTATTGAAGACGATCGAGCAGCGATCGATTCTGGAAGAAAACGAATCAGTAGCGGGAACGCAGCGGGCGGGCTCTTCCATCCTTCTCAGAACCGCCCCGACTGTTTTCGACGTTATCGACTGTGTTTGTCCTTTGAGGGAGCTTCTGGATCGTCATCGTTCACCTCCTCCACACCGCCGATTTCACAGGAGATCAGAGCTGTAAGTCTCTCTGCATTTAAAAAATAACAAGTTGTTCTGAAGTTTAAGAAAAATGTCGAGCAATTTTGGTATAAAGGAATCAGAAATAATAATAAAACAGCTTGAGTCAGTAGAAAGTCGGGCCAGTTCATCGTGACCTATCGAGCTCGCACCGCTCACGTCGCGCGGCGGTGTCAGAGTTCTGCCACTGTTTCTATATGAGTTGTCGTTGGAGCAAGGGATTTGCTGTTGTTCAGGATGTAGCCAGAGTAGCTATAGGATTGATCTCTCTCATGTTCTGAATAAGCGATGAGCTATTCAGCTCCCTTTCATGATTTGACTGAGCTATGACCACGAGAGCTCCGCAAAGGCTGCGGCGTCGCAGGCCACGCCCACAACCGCGGTACTCCACGATAGAATCGCCACATACCCATTCACAGAACTTCCTGCTTCCTCAAAAAATGTGCTCAAAGTGCTGTAGGATTTTTTGAAATCTTCAACAGATATCAAACAAGTTTTCAGCTTCGCTACAGATTGTCACGAATCTCGACACCTCAGCTCAAGGCTATGCTCAAGAATGTCAACGTGAGTCGTTCCTTCACTAATATTGTTAGCTAGATGGACAATAGCTGATTTCTACAGAGATTGTTTGCAATGTCGGCAAGACTGCCTGATGGAGGCAACAAGCTTCGTAGCTACCGTCGCGAACTTCTGTTCGAGCTCGGAAGGAGAAAGGGTGTGTGATCCGAATGTTCCACTAATCAGTAAGGCAGTGTTCAGAGTCCGCGATGTTGCGCGTTGAGGCGCTATCATTGCAACAGCGGGTCAATGGATAGGAGGGAACTCTGACGTGGACGGTTATCGATCGGCACCGGTCGTCATTGTATTGCTAGAGTGTAGAAAGATATGAGCGTACGCGTTGCTAAACACCGTCTGGCACCCTCTTACTCTTCTATATTCATTCTATTTATATCCTTCTATGGAGTGGTTCCCATCTAGGGCAATAGAACGCTGTTGCAAGGGTAACGCATCATCACGAAGTCTGAACACAGCCTAAGCAATCTTAGGGGGTGAGAATTGAGAATTTTCATTTTATTTGTCATCCGCTACAGAAATTGCTTTCACTGACGCGAGGCTGTTAAGTTGTTATTTATAAGTCCATGTCAAACTTTGCTCGACTGCCTCTTGATTTAAGTCGACGACTGTTATTCCAGCACGATATTTGCCATGGTCTGCGTAACAGCGTAATCCATCTCGCGAAAGCTCTTCATCGCTGCGCATTTCTAGCTAAAAAAGAAGGGTGCTGGTTTATTTCAGTTGCGCATACCGCAAGGGTGCAGTGCAGATGAACCTGCCAAGACTTTTCCTTGATGACCTGATTGATTTGTGCTCCTGTGTTTAGGCTCGATGAAATAAACACAGGTGTACGAGTATTACAAAACGGAAAACTGGAGAAGTGGTGACGGTACAGAGTAAGGCTGCGTTCGTACTTTGCGGCAACGTCCACAAGCGACCATCAGCGTTTCAAGCGTCCGTCAGCGTCAGCGACTAGGAAAGTATAGATATCGATCTAGCGAATGCAGCGTCTACCAGCGTCCACCAGTGTACGCCAGAGACCATCAGCGTATCGAGGGGCTGGGAAAGGATGAATATCGATCTAGCGTCTTCCAGCTTCTATCAGCGTCCACCAACGACCAGGACTTGAGTGCGGGGAAGCAGGAGGATAGCAGACTGGTAGTAGAGTAGGGGGAAGCAGGAGAGAATAGAAAACTGGATGAGGCTCGTGAAACTGTGGCATGTGCAACCGCATCATACTAACACACGATACCGCACTTCTGTCCGTTAGTGGACGCTGATGGTCGCTGGTGGACGCTGTAGACGGTAGATCGATATCCATACTTTCCTGTTTTTCGTGACATTGATAAACGCCGCCGTTCGCTAGATCAAATTCCATCCGTTCCTAGTCGCTGACGCTGAGAAGCGTGCGAAACGCTGGTGGTCGCTGGTGCACGGCAGCAAAGCCTGAGGAACGTGACTGGCAAGGTCGAGGGACTAACGCGGAAAGTATATTTATCTCTAGGCTACCTCTTTTTCGATACACATAAGCGATGAGAGAATGCGAAAAGGTGACCTCCTTTGACGAGTGAGAGGCAGCGAGGGTGGCACATTTATGGAGGTGTTGATAATCAATTAGACTGGACAGGTTGTGGCATCTGTGGCAGTTCCGTGGGATTCTTGTTTAGCAGACGAAGACGAATGGATAACTTTTGCGGTTGTTAAGACCAGAAATATTCTGGTACGCTCGCACCTCGAAGTCAAGGAGGCGGGGCGTAGAGCGCTAGGGTCATCGATAGGCGATGACAGTATCCGTTTGGTGGACCAGTACTCTCCGAATTTTGTTGAGCAGAAGAAATGCAGATGATACAGATGCATGGCTTTTCCGAGACTGACACTTTTTTCGATTAGAAGAAAAATGCTCTACCAGTATTTTACACTCACGGGTAAAAGAGACCAATAATTTTCTGCGGGTAGCTCGCTGACTCACCAATTCATCAAGGGGTTCCATTGGAAACAGGTCGGATTTGCTCATTATTCTCAATTCAGTGAAAAATGACGTCCAGTGAAGTTTTTCTAACTGCTTGTGTCGTCTTTCGTCGACAAGCCTTTACCGCACGTGATTCTGTTATTACTTTCGAATTTTTCTTGCATGTTCTTCCGCTGTTCTTTTTGTTGTTGGATTCAGTTGCTATTTATTTGCTATCAATTATGTGATCAATTTTTTCAATTATTGTGATGCTTTTGCATGAATGTGTTAACAAATCCCAAGAGCATTACGTGCATGACCACGAAAGTGCAGTTTTAGTTTTTTTTCAGTTTCGAAGGCACAGTTTAACTGTATAATAACACTTGCACATAAGTGCACCATAACCGCTTACAGCCTGCTCCACTACCGTACACAGCAAGCAGCATTCGCACCAGGACCCAATCGGCCTAAGGTGGCAGTGATGCGGCGCACACTTCTCCTCGTCTGCGTCTCTCATGTCGACTAGCTCTCTCTCTGTGCCTTTCTGTCCAGTCAGCTAACTAGGAAATAAACTGGATAACGCGAGAATAGAGAAGTAATGCTTCACGCTGAGGAGCTGTGCATTGAACCACGGCCAGGCCAAAGTTTTCCACGAATTATTGCGTTTCCAGCATATCAAGTGGAGAAGACCGCCTCGGCTGCGCTTCACGCCCCTTCACACGCCCTCTTGTTTTCAATGGTAATTACATTACCTCGGTCGCAACGCTATGTAGTGGCGCTTCGTGTTTTTCTGCATGATAAAGACAAAGTGCCACATCGTTATAGTTTTGAACTAAAGGCACGATTATTAACTTGATTGAAGCACCATCCGAAGCTAAACGCCGGATAGTCACCTGCGCATGTCTATCACGTTACGCTTAGCATACAATTAGCTTGCATGTGTTTCAAAAAAATCCGTCGTCAGGCTTAATGTCTGCCGAGGCGTGCTCGCCATATTCGCTAGGAGCACATAGAGCGCTTGGGAGACGGGCAAGAGTATCGTAAATTCCGCTTGGTCGCGCGCGGCAATGTGCGCGGCCTTTCCTCAGCCTACACTAGCTGTTCCTACTCCTTCCATCCTGCTTCTGCCGGACACGGGTTTCGTCGGATGTTTATTCATGGAACGCGTCACAACAAAACTAAACCTTACTCCTGGCTGGGAGGAAGCGAATGTGCAAATGGTAAACAATATTGATATCATGGTAGAGGTAAACAAGTGAGGTTCATTCTGTAGCATACAGAAACTAGCCATTCGATAGGGGCATCGGATTCCATGTAGGCAAGGGCATATTAGACAATTATGTCTATTTTGGTAATACATTGTCTATTGTCGACTAAGAGCACTAAAATCGTCCTAACTAGCGGGCACGACGTCGCGCGTGACACCCACTTTAGCAGCAAATTACGAATCTCTTGCCACATACCCAGAGCGCTTACCTTCGGATCAGTCCTATGCACGTCGAGGTGAGTGGGTCTGCAACAGTAGAAGAGTACCGCCATTTGTCACTTGGACAAGCTAAGCAGTGAATCTGGAGGATGATAATCTATTCACGTCTATGCCTCCAATCTACACTGCGAAGCATAATCATAGTTCCACCCATGAATCTCACAAAATCCTGTCTTACACGACGTTTTCCAAAATGCCCCCATACAAAAAATGTGGTAATTACCAATACCAATTCGCATGCCAACAACAAACACTAACTTGAAAAAACAATTTTTTTCGTCAATTTTTTCAAAAATGGTCGTTCTGACAACGCAGCAAAAGTATAGTTCCACCGAACAAATCGAATATTCCAACAACAATGTACAATAAAATGAATAAATTTTGATCCAGTAATCTATTGGAACTCTATTTCTCCAATTAAGTTGGAAAATACGGTTGCCCATGTTCGATTAGAGATTTTAATAGGCTTTCGGCCGACTGCCCCAATGATTACTCCCTAAGCTCACGGACATTGTGGAATTGTGCATTACTCTCATGGATCATACGCACCATGAAGCCCCTCACATCCTCGATTGGGTTTTAGTCGGGGCTACTCGCTGGCCAGGGCAAAAGAGCGGTTTGGTGACAACTGAATCACGCTCGAGTGCTTCGACTGTCATGAACTGGTGCATTATCCTGCATGAAAACGGGACTTTCTTGCTGATTTCTACGCCAGAAAGTAAGGAGACGTCGCGTGACTTTTAGATGACGGAAGAAATCATTTCTTTTTCATACGGAGCACAGTTTCAGACGTTCCATTCATGCGATGGCAGCCCAGACCATGAGACCACATCCACTGAAGTTCCGCCCGGAAAAATGAAACTTGTCTTTCCTCAGGTCGTGCCAGCGGAATCGGTTTTCGTCGGAGCCGTCGCAGTTGAATTTTTTCTCATCAGAAAACACGACCGCGAGAAAAAAAACTGAAAAAAAACAACACAGACAAGCAGTAGGGCACCGCAGCCAAAAGCTAACCTCACTCCATTGGGTTCGGCAACATCTTCGAGCAAAGCCAATTAGGTTTTCGCGATGGTTTTTCGTTAGAAACAGTACGTAACTCATATTCCCCCTATGGGTGAACTCGGGAGTTTTTCAAGAGACGCCTAACAGTATCCTCCGAGACATTAACCTGCGAAGACTTGATTTCAGGGCACATCGTTGGTTGGGGAATCCCCAACAGGGGGGTCGTATTTGGCCGCCAGGAGAGGGGGGGGGTCGTAATGAGTGCGGTAGCCAGTAACGAGCGTCAGTGTGCTGAGTACTGTACAGCGAAGCTTGCTTTGTAGAGAACTCGGATAAGGATAAAAGGATAAAGTCTTCGCCGTTGATCAATCCCTTTGTGGGATGCGGCACGCATTCTACTTCCATTCAGAATTATTGAATGCGATGTGGCCTATACAATGACTTGCGGGGCCAGCCGATGTACTGTCAGTCAGTGCTATTATCCTCCCAGACGAATCTGGTACCAGTTTACCGTCCCGGAGGGTAGAAGGCTTGGTTGGCCTGGGCGGGTGTCGACCTGGGATTTGAACCCAGGACCGCGCGAGTGGTAAGCGCGCCACTTGTCACTGCACCACCTCCGCCTTTGAGAACTCGGATGTGTTAAAAATGTACTAAACTTTCATTCATCAAACTAATCTGAAATAACTGGAAATATAAAAAGTCGACATCATCTCGTAAGTGACTAAACAGTACAACTCATACTCTGGTTCGCTGCGGATGATGGGGCGTGTCGATCGCGCTTGGCGCTGGGCCAACCTGTTTTGTTCGACGAACGACAGGACTACCATATCGTTCGTATCAGACCTTTTCCAGCAGTTGGTCTCCTTCATCGGATCAGGCAATGGACGATGATGCGGGAGGCGAGTGGGCGAATTCTGCGGACGTCGACAGATCGTGAGACCCGTTCCATAATACGCAAAGCGGAAAACATCGTGTAAACATACGTGCGGACAGGTTGTACGCATCGTCCCTGTATCTAATAGAGACACTATTTGCTGGGTCCTATAGACGACATTCATAATGGGGTGAACTATCATGTATGCTTCGCTGGTGTACGTGAGCTCTCTAGGCACTTAAAGACGCTACACGCATCAGTCACAAGTTGTGTCCTACGCATAGGCCAGGGCTTTACTTGTCTGTACCGTTTCACGTTTGGCATGGACGCCTTTATCCTCCACAGCTGTGTCTTCCTTAGTATGCCAACATGTTCGCTGTAGAATCTTGGCCGCCCAGGTTCGCGACACCCTTCTATAGCTAGGGACCTTGCTCATTCTCGGATCATGGAACACAAACGGGTGGCTCTGCAATAAGTTCGTATGCACTTCGTTTCGTGGCTAGTGCACCAAACTGTATGTCATCCCAGTGATAAATGCGTACGAAAAACAATGATATGAAATTACAGCGGCTTTCTTTGGCTGACACCGGCGCGCCTCCTCGTGAAATACAGCACGGCTTCGTCGAGCGGGCGCGGCTCCGCCGCGCTTACCTTCTTCTACACATTTCATTAGCCGTCTAGTATCAGGCTTTTCTTTAACCTGAACAAGTGGTAAACATTCTTTGACCAATAGCCATGCAATAGCCTGCGTACCTTGTCACACTTTACTGTGTTGGATGTGGTGGTAAGGAGATCGTTTTGATCAAGTGGAATTCAGATGAGAGAAAAGCGGTATAATAGTCGAGTTATTATCATCATAGCGAATGCAGGTAGGCGCGATGGCAGCTCCGGCCAACGCACAAGCCGGGTCGCTAATCACAGTAGGGTTTCTGGAGTACTCTGGGAAATGTGACTTTCAAGGCTGGCGCCGCTCACTTTGACGCACGCCCCGCCCACAACGTATGCCTCGCGCTTCTCAACTGATAACCCCTCGCTGACTTCAAACTACTTTTTCCCGGTGTCTGGAGTGCTCTAGAAGCGTTTTGCGATTTTAAAAAACTGGCTCCACCCCCCTCCCCTCCTGGTGGCACGCTCCGCCCGCAACGTATGCCTTACATTTGACCATAAAGTGGATTATGGTATTTGGGGACCATAATCCAATTTTTGGCACCATCTGCAGTGATTTAGGACAAGCTACAACTTTTTATACCGTTCCATGTGCGAAGGTACAATGCAACGCCCCGCCCACTGCAAACGGCCGCAAAACATTGGGTGGACTCTTCGTACCGTTCTATGGACTTTCTCCTGCATGGCTTTCTGCTCCTAAAACATTTTCAGGGACCTTCGAGTTAACGATTTGTGTGGAAGCCGGGGAAACCATCTCAAGTACGCCCCGCCCATTTCGGGTGTCTCTCCTCCATTTGGTGTGCCAACCCAGTGCTAACCTAATTCCACTTTTTCCAGTCTCCGAGCTGCTTTGTAGCCAAGTTATGGTGATTTTTCAGTGACACGGGAAGCGCCGCCCACCCAAGTACGCCCCGCCCATTTCGAGCGCGTCTCCTCTGTTTGGTCCGTCGGAACTGCTCTGGAACCGAGTTGTGACTTTTTTTCAGTGACATCGCTAACTTCTGACGCATGTCTCACCCACTGTGGGCGGGGCTTACCATGGGTCATGGGCGCTATTTAGTTTTGTCCCATGCTCTACCCATCCCCACCATGACCCGACCTCTCCAAGTTCTTCAGGTGCTATGAATTTCGTGAGAGACAGACCAGACAGACAGACAGTCAGACACACCCACACACATGGACATAGCCGTTTGTAGTATAATAGTAGGATAGGATGATAGTCCACCGCGTCAAACATCCTCATTTGACACGCCCATCCGCAACAAACAATCTTCTAGTCCTGCTAATATAATCGACTATGTCCGTGTGTGTGTGTGTGTGTGCGTCTGTCTGTCTGTCACGAAATTCATAGCACCTGAAGAAGAGCTTGGCGGGGTCGGGTCAGGGTGGGGATGGATAGAGCATGGGACAAAACCTAAATATTAGCACTCATGACCCATGGTAAGTCCTGCCCACAGTGGGCGGGGCGTGCGTCAAAAGTTTGCGATTTCGTTGAAAAAGTCATAACTCGGTCCAGAGCAGTCCCGAGATGAGGAAACAGTGCAGTAAGTTAACAAAGGCCTGACCGACCAAACAGAGGAGACACACCCGAAATGGGCGGGGCGTACTTGAGATGGGCGGCGCTTCCCGTGTCACTGAAAAATCACCATAACTTGGCTACAAAGCAGCTCGGAGACTGGAAAAAGTGGAATTAGGTTAGCACTGGGTTGGCACACCAAATGGAGGAGAGACACCCGAAATGGGCGGGGCGTACTTGAGATGGGCGGCGCTTCCCACAAAGGTCGGTAACTCGGTCCCCGAAAATGTTTAGGGATCGCAGAAAAGTCCATGACGAAGATTAACGTCTGGCAAGAGTCCACCATGTTTACGGCGTGCTGAGGCCCGCCTACAGTGGGCGGGGCGTGCATTTGAGCACGAGGAACAGTATAAAAAGTCGTAGTTTGGTCCTAAAGCACTGCAGAAGGTGCCAAAATGTGGATTATGGTCCCCAAGTGATCAAATGTAAGGATGTGCGAGGCACTCCCGTTGTGGGCGGAGCCTGCACCGAGGTGGGTGGAGCCAAATTCGGAAGAATTCGCAAAACGGTTCCAGAGCACTCCAGACACCGGGAAAGAGTAGTTTGAGATCAGCGAGGAGTTATTTGTTGAGAAGCGCGAGGCATACGTTGTAGGTGGGGCGTACCCTGAAGTGGGTGGAGAAATTTTAAAAATTCACAACACGGTTCCAGAGCACTCCAGACACCGGGAAAGTGGTTTAAGGTCATCGAGGGGTCACCGGTTCACAAGTGTAAGCATACCTGTTGTGTGGAGCGTGCGTCAAGGTGAGCGGGGCCAGCCTCAAAAATTCTTCAAGCGGTTCCAGAGCACTCCAGGCACTCCAGACCTCTATGTGATACGGCCCGGCTTTGCGGGGCGTCTCCATCGCGCCTACCTGCATTCGTATGATCAAATGCTCGACTAATACCCGGCTTTTCTCTCATCTGTCCACTTGATCAACGCTCCTTACCACCACTCCATACACCGTAATAGTGTTGAAAGGAGCAGGTATGATGCTATTGGTCAAAGAATGTTGACCACCTGTTCGGGTAAAGAAGAGCCTGATACTAGGCGGCTAATGAAATGTGTGGAAGAAGGTAAGCGCGGCGGAGCCGCGCAGTATCCTAGGAGGCGCGCCGGAGTCAGCTGGTAGTAGAGAATTGTATAATGGCTGCACGTGCGGTTTATCAAACTTTCATGAAAGACAAGGACAACGGTTAAATAATCACTATTGACAAAACTAAGAGCAGCAATAGTGCATGAATAAAAAGAAACTACTTAACAGCTAGAAAAGGAGATGATTACCCAGTGATCATTTAGTTGCGAGGCAGAAGAAGGGATGAAATTCTGAAACAAATGATGCATCCTAGTGTAGCTATACACAAAGCATTAGAAATGTAGTCTGGAAAAGACAAACATATGAATTGAATGCGGAAATCAAAAGTACGAGCTGAATTGTGTGTTCTTTTTAAGATGATTTTGGTGCATACAGGAGCATTCAAAGAACTCGTCGTGCAAAAGTAAGCCTGCGTTGTGGCACTTGAAAGTGGTTCATCCGCTTACAAGGGAATGGTTTGAACTTCCCATGGAACTTTGAATGGAGACCTAGGTACATCGATAGAGCCTCGAATGCTGATTACGAATATGCAGATTAAAAGTGCTACGGGGACCTCCCAGACGAGATCTGGGTGGTCAAAGTTTGCGAAAACGTTTTGGCTCGTGAGCGCTGCTGATTGGTCGTTATCAGTCTGATCAGCCACCGCGGTCCAGTGGTAACGGTCTCGCTTCAGAACCAAATGCTCGTGGGTTTGCTCCCCGTTGGCGCGAAAATTTTTGCTTCGTCTCCCATAAGAGCTTTTACTCTAATTTTTGAATCTTCCGAGTTTAGGTCCAGCAGAGCAAGTAGATCAAGTAGATCAAGTATATGACGTAGTCGATCGAGTATGGATTTGATCACTATCTGCCCTCTCTGAACACATTACCCATCCGACAATTCGAAGTTTTGGCCAGAAACTCGTTTCTGGGGGTATTTTGACCCCCTGAGCACGAATATCACATCCGTTTGACTCGAAAACGATCGGTTCCCTCGTTCAGTTGATGACCACAGCAAAGTGAAAGGCCACAGGCGTTTTCTCAACAACTGGATGTGATATTCGTTCTTGAGGGGTCAAAATACTCTCAGGAACGCGTTTCTGGCCAAAACTTTGAATCGGTCGGATGGATAATGTATTCAGAGAGGGCAGATAGTGACCGAATCCATACTCAATGGACCACGTCACACACTTGATCTGCTGGGCCGTATACTCGGAAGTATTTCAAAAACTAGAGTGAAAGCTCTTATAGGGGGCGAAGCAAAAATTTTCGCGCCAACGGGATGTAAACCCACAAGCATTCGACTCTGAAGCGAGACCGTTACCACTAGGCCACGGTGGCACTGCACGACCGATCAGCAGCGCTTACGAGCCAAAACTGAGTTTTCGCAAACTTTGACCACCCAGAACTCGTCTGGGAGGTCCCCGTAGCACTTTTAATCTGCATATTCGTAATCAGCATTCGAGACTCTATCGATGTACCTAGGTCTCCATTCAAAGTTCCAAGCGAAGTTGAAACCATTCACTATCCCTTGTTATAAGCTCCTTCCCCACCCCTTTCGGACTTTCGTACGAGTCCTTATCCTCATAACGGTGATTTTTAGTTCTCCACGAGGTGTTCTCAAATGCTCCCACAAACGTTGATAGCGAGTGGTTGGTAAACATCTTGACTACGATAAATTAAAGATGTATTCTGTTAGATACTATTATTGTTCTTGTTGAATCGATTTGTCTAAAGAAGCCACAAAAAAGTGGCTCCAATTCAGTGCAACCATGTAATACAAGTACCCATTCTCAATGCCTGCATGTTATTTCTTTCCATCCAAATCGAATAAAAATTTGAGGTCCGCCATGGTGAGGTTCATATTCTTTTTCGAAACAGCTCTGAAAACAAGTGACTCTCACGAAACAGAAATAGTTGGCTTCCATAGGAGTAGCGTAAAGATAGTGGAACTAATGTAGGAAGCTTCACAAACCCCTTCAGCACATTGTTTGCCAGCTCCATTTTCTTCATCTGCAATTCCAACACTCGCTCTTCGATGGAACCTTTCATTATTATCCTGAAATCGTTCTCCACTTACTAGACAATTCTTACTTTTCATAGATCTTGTTCTGACAAGGGTACAATTCCCACTTCCTAGCATCGAATAAAGACAGAGAATGGAATCAAGGTTGGACGGAAAAGGAGTTAACGTGCTACAGGATTCGCCACACTCAAGACGAGGAAATACAGCTTGAAATAGCGTGCTCTAGCAGGAGAAAGCGCGCTCCAGTGCAATATTGAACGCGCGCGAACGTTCAAAATCTACGTATCCGAGTCAAGATCTTCACATTTTTTTTTCTGGAGGGGTAGGAGTGGGAGTCATATTCAGCGGCAATTTTGGACAACACAATGGCGTGCCTTGCTGGAAGGTAGTATAAGCAGGGTGCTGCTTCAGGACTCTGCCCTGAAGCTATCCTCAAGGTGATGTACTTACGTCAACACCAAAATTTTGCAGCAAACACGCACCCAGCGGTAAACATACTTACGTCAAACACCAAAATTTTGCAGCAAACACGCACCCAGCGGT
>MU912353.1:4555-31407 GCA_036418165.1 Cooperia oncophora
CATGCTGAATTCATACAGAATGTAATCTTATTCCAGTAAACATACTCACCTCTAAAATGAAACCGAAACTAGAACAATTTCAGCTTTTACAAGCTGAATATTGCAGAAAAACAACAAAAATTATGGCAGAAATCAGCTGATTGGTAGCGTCAGCAACCATCGATCGGCGGAGTTCAGATGGAAGAGTGAGAAGAGGGCGCGGCGGGGTGTGTTAGAGCGCAGAGTCAGTGTCAGAGACGCAGGGGCAATGATGATGATTTCCTGGAATTTCTCGGCTTTCCATCGTCACGCAATCAGCGGGACGCTCGCCGGCGTGGTCGTAGGGAACGCCCCACCGTCCGGTGAGCGCTCCACTGTAGGTAGCTTTTGCAATGGATTCTTTTCTAGATTTTGCGGATTAGTGGATTGGGATTTATCTAGACCAGATGAGGAGGGTTGGTGGGCGAAGTGTCTTGAAGTTTTTTGTGAGGAAGGAGGAAAAAGTTTCAGCAATATTTTTTTTAGTTCTTGGCCTAGGAATAGTTCGATAGTGCCTAGTTCTATTTATTGTCATCTACATCGTCCCTTTTGAGCTTCTTTTCACTTGTACCGTGTATCACCGCTCTCTCCACTTCAACATGGGCCATGCGTTTACGACCCCCCCTCCATCGCGGGCAAATACGACCCCCCTGTTGTGATGATCACAAAGATGGCGTGCCCTGTACAGGCGACCAGCAGCCTCACCCCACGATCAGCAGCAGACTGCTGGTAAAGAGTGTGAGGCGATAGTGGGAGGGGTGGGGTGCCAGCTGTCTGCTATTCTCCTGTCGCGCCATACTCTCTATCAGCAGTCTGTTACCCTTCCATCGCGACATGTTCCCCACTCCCGGACGGCTGGTCCCTGGTACACGCTGGCAGGCGCTGATGGATATCGATACCTTATTAGCCGCTGACGCTGCCGAACATTCGGATTGGTGGACGCTATAGATCGCTGGTATCCGCTGCCGCAAAGTATGAACGCAGGGGAGCCGATGAGGCATTGTTCACACTCTGCGGTCCAGCGTTTCTCTGAAACGCGGCGGTTCGGCGAAAAGCTTTCGATACATATCGACTGGCGGTTGGGCGAAGAGCCTGGCGGTTGGGCGAAAGGGTTTTGGTACGTATCGACGGGCGTTTCGCCAAACCGCGACGTTTTTCGCCTTCGACAAAACGCTAGCTCCATCGCGGTGGCGTTTTTCGCCAGCGAAATCGATACACATCTACTGCTTTTCGCCCAACCGCCCAACCGCGGCGGTTGGGCGATTCTCCGATCGATGACTATTTTTTGCTTTTCTCCCAACCGCCGTTTCGTCAGGGCCTGGAGACTGTGAACAATGAACAATGCCTGACCAGAATCCGGCAGCATCGCAGAGGACGGGCTTTGCCGCACTGCAGCAGCACCCTTTACCCATTCTTCCCTCCCCCTTCCTTCCGATTTTTGCCCAATGCAGGGAGAAGAAAAGAGTCGACTTCTCTGTTCAAGCCAGTACGTGACGATGTACTTCGGAATTAAGTATGTATACTCAGTAACATCACACTCAGCTTGAGATGGTTATAGGAGGGCGGTAAGACCCCGCCTCCTCCTGCTTTGCTATACCGATAGTGATCGCTTAGTGATCAGTTGAGCCAGGAAACAAACAGTGGTAGAAGCCCCACGAGCGAAACCAGTCCATCCCCCTTGAAACCTACAGACTGATGGCGTTCATACCATCTGTACCACTTCCTTCATATTCTTACAACACAAGGAAACTATTGTCGTGGCTTTATGTGCCCTGATGGCTCTGCACCAAACTCCTCACTGTTGGAGTGGCTGCAACAAAGGAGTAGTCGTTTTATTCCGAAGAATTACCTCGAAAGATAGAGTAAGCTGGCTGCTGTGGTCTTCCGCTGCCCTGGCGTTTTTTAGGGTAGTGCGTGCGCAGTGCAACCTAACAATCCATTTGACGGCGTCAGCACAAATCATGATGACGGTTTTCTAATGTTCGAGCTAGCTTTTTAAATTCAAATAGTATTCGAAAGTGTTGGAGTGCATTTGGAGAGCTTTCTATTAAGCTGAGAAATCTGTGGGTAAGTACAGTTTTCACCGCGGTTTGCATTGGGTGAGGGTCGCAGGACGGGGTAATCTGTGCGTTTATGCGCCCCAATCAATATCCCTTCTCGAATTTGCTTTTTTTTCATGTTCGGCTTATTGTTCCTGCTTCAACACTTCTCCATTTGAATTGTTGAAATGTCAAAATGTCAGGTTTATCTCAAAACTCATTCGCATTACTTTTTAATAAACTGACCTAAACAATAACAATCATAAATCATATTTGCATACTGTTTCTACTTTACTATTTTGTGAACCAAGTAAAGGTCATCATGTCCAGATGAAGACGGAATACCGTCAATTTCGCTGTACTCTGATCTTTTGAGCGCATGGAAACTCCAGTTGTTTACATTTGAAATTGTGTTCGGATAATTCTGAAAAGTGATGAGAAGGAAGAGGGGTACCACTATGTGTAAGTACCAGTTTCTTTTGAAAAATCTAACATTGCAGTCTTCTTGGAACATGAATGTAATTTATTGCAGTTGGGTAGCAGAAGAGCAGGGTAGTTCCTTTCCATGAGCAAGTACCAAGAAAGATTACATTTTGTATTCAAGTTCCCGTGCTACCTATTTCGTTAATCTCACCACCGATTTTGTTACTGAACTTACTGAACCTTTTTCATCATGCGAAAATTCTGAGCTCCCGGATTTCATATTACAGTTAGGTGACAGTCCGTATCTGGCTTCTTAAAATGAGTCAGTGGTATTTCTTGGATCGTTTTGGCTCTTGATTTTATACCCGATTTTAACGCTATGAGTCTGAGGACTCTGTCAGAGCGTCCCATATAAGCTGGGCACCTCTTTTTATGGGCTTCCTTCGCTGTTACAGGGTAAGAACAGAACATTAAAGAGTATAAAAGTAGCAGGCACTATTTACTCTATTGGCCCAATCTACGAAATAATACCAGTTTGGGCACTATTGAACTATTCCTACCCCAAAACTCAAAAAAAATTTTCGCTGAAACGTTGCCTATAGATGTAATTCGATGCGCTGATCACGAATATCACATCCGTTTCGAGCGCTGGCGTCATTTGGCGCCATTATGCGCCAATTTGGCGCCCACCACTTTTTTCACCAAAGTCGATGAAAACTTGTGGGGGTTAATTGAGGTCCTGATTACAAATCCAACATTATTTTTGGCGCTGGCGCCTTTGGCGCCATTATGCGCCAATTTGGCGCCATACTTGGCGCATAATGGCGCCAAATGGCGCCAGCGCTTGAAACCAGTGTGATATTCGTGATCAGGATGTCGATTAACCCCCATATGCAAGTTTTCATCAACTTTGGTGAAAAAAGTGGTGGGCGCCAAATTGGCGCATAATGGCGCCAAATGACGCCAGCGCTCGAAACGGATGTGATATTCGTGATCAGCGCATCGAATTACATCTATAGGCAACGTTTCAGCGAAAATTTTTTCCAGTTTTTGGGTAGGAATAATTCAGTAGTGCCCCAGTTTTTACCGTTTTTCGCCGGGCACAGATTTGAGTGAAAGCTTGTTGTAGTTTGACCTCCTAAACACGAAAATCACATTCGCTCAGGCCGCAACCGCCTGGTGCCCGCGTCACAGGCACCGGCGAAAAAATACCCAAAGTCGCCATGTTCGCTGAAAACTTATCCCCATGGGTAGGCTTGACCCCTCAAGACAAATATCGCATTTGCATGGGGTGCTGAGAGACACAGCAGCACGCAGGAAATGGTCGGAGTACATGTGGCATCGCGGTCTACTTCTAACTGTCTGCACCCTTCTTTCGGAATAGTTTTTTCCTCTGTTAGAGCAGCGTCAAGCAAAGAGAACGATCACAACGCAGGAACAAGAAGGAGTTTCGATGTGTTTCCCCGATTGACCCGGCACACCCGGTACGAATTCACCTAGGTCCTCCCTACACGCGCCGGATTAAAATAGGCAGGTGGTGGCATTTCCCGTAATGCAGGCCTCAAGCGCTTTAGGGCTGTGCGGATGTGATATTCGTGTTTAGGAGGTCGAATCACCTTGAGCGGACAAGTCTTAGCCAAATCCTCCCCGACCATGCTCCCCAAAGGAGTGGAATCAATCAACTTCGTCCCTGACGACTTTGGAGAACAGGGGAGACGGCGATTTGAGAGATTGTGTGACGACGAAAATATAGGTATTGATGTGCGATTGCGGAGAATGAGCAATCTAGCGATTTGGGAGACTCGGTGTTTATGGCGATCGCGCGTCAAGGAAGTGGATGGATATCGATCAGCGTCGGTCGCTAGCGGTTGCGGAGACTCGGCAATCCGGCGGTCTCTCAAATCCCGGATCGCTCAGTCTCCCAGATCGCCGGTACGACGAATCCCCGGAATCGTAATAGAAGTCAATCGATATCCATCCATTTCTTTGGCGCGATTGCCGGAAATGCCGCCTCCCTCGATATTCGCGGAAATTTTACAATCTCCGCAGTCGATTGGTCGAGACCCATGGCGCAGTCTTTCCAATCGCCGAATCTCCTCAGTCGTAAAGTACGAACGTGGCCTTAACGCGCATCCTCCTACAACATAAATTTACCAATTCTGCTACTCGCAAAGTATGAACGCAGATTAAACTTTCCTTATAATACTCTCGCTTCACGAGCTCAATATCCACTTAGTCACTCTAGTTCGCTGCGGACGGTTGGGCGTGTCAGGCAGTATGAGTGTGCACCTCCGTCAAAGCCGTTCTCTGCCTTCTTGTTGAAGCGCGCATGCGATGAGAAAGTGGTACTCTCCTCATCATTACGGACTGTCGGGGCGGGTCAGTGCGGCTGCGTTTGCCGCGGTCGTCCGCGCCATTTCTTTACCAGTCGCTGAACCAGGAAGCGACATTACTGTATTCTTCGTATCATGTATGTATGTATTATGTATCCTTCGTATTACTCGTTTTCTACCACTTTTTGTCGCATACGCGTTTCAACGAAAAGGCTGAGAACGGCTTCAAACAGTGTGCGCACTCCTACTGGCTGATACGCCCCGACAGTCCGTAATGATGAGGAGAGTAGAAAACGACCATTACGGCGATATGATACAGCCATATCATTTGCTTGTTTTAACCGTTTTAACAACTGGTGGTGAACGGGTTTGGCACCACCAAAACTCATCACGCTTGACACCCCAACCGTACCGCAGCGAACTACACTACTGTGCCTTGCTCTGGAGTGGGACTCTCGAAGAGGCCTAGTCATACAGAACTGTTAGTAGATTTCCCTTTCCATATGCATGTGTTTCAAAAAATAAGTTTCGTTAGAAAATTCGGTGCTCCTTGGCTTGGTAGGGACACTGCACTTCCGCTGATTTCTGTTGAAATACGCTTCACGACTTGGTGGGACTCGCAGACTCTTGTCTGAAGAAAGGAAGCACCTGTCACTGCGTAGCTTAACAGGTAATTTCGCTTTAGTTCTCCTCAGGAAGTGATAACGCAGCTAAATGCCCCCACCAGGCCAAACTGCGCCGAATATTCATTGTTCATCTGCCGCCTCTCCTGTTGTTATCTATTAGGTTGTTCGAAAAGTCCTGCGACACTTTGATTGAATTGTTCTAGAAAAAGACCAAAAATCATTTTGGATGTTTTTATCCCTGATTAGTGGAGACTGTCCTCTGGGGTTTCTGCACATGGGTATATCATGACTTTGTGGAAGTTTTCAAAGCTTAAAAGTCCCTCAGAGATCGAGGTACTTTTCGACCTATCCCATATTATGAGTTCCTGTAGGGCCACTCCGCCGTAGTCGAGGAAGCTAACACTTACGTTGTCTTGAGGAAGGATATCGCTTGCCATGGCAGAGGGTAGCTTTTGCATCAGCGCTTCCAGGCTGGACTTATTTAACTCGTAGTTAGGCAATGTATAGGTCGCCCACCAGCACAGAATGACGGCCCTTTACTCAAGCTTCTTGAGGCGCAGCCGAAGGTAACCACCAGTAAGTTGGCAACCTCTCTAGGCTCCACCTAACTGACAACTGCCATGCTTCTCCGCAATCTCGGTTATCGGAAAATTTTTTGTGAAGGATGCCTCATGAGTTGGACCCGTCTGACAAGTCATACCGAATGACCGTGACTGAGTTTTTTTTCCTTGTACACACTGGAGGAACATTTGTGAGATCTTGTGGTTGGTAGCGAGTGTTGGAGTCCTTGCGTACATCATGCACATGTCCCTCGCAGGATCTCTCAAAAGAAAAGTAGATTGCTTAGCCAAAAACAGATGTGCATGGGATAAAGATTTCAGTGTGTTATTGGTGGGACTTCAAAGCGGTATCACTGGATACTAGCACCGTTGTAAGGACCACAGTCCACCTTAATCGACTTCAAAATATGGATGACGTCACGCTTGAATTCATTCAGAAATACTCAATTTTTCTCTACTACTCGGCAATGCGAAGACCGCATGTGGGGATCAGGCTACGCCAAAAGATCATGGATTTCGATCAGAGAATGCGACCGTACCCAGGTTATTTAACAAAGTTAGCAGCCTCTAATTACCACCTCCTTTGGTCCCTATCGCATCCTTTAGGAGCGAAAATTCCGAGAATGAGGTCCACCTCTTCTTTTTATCATAGTTGCCGTAGTTCTATGAGAATGGAAATGAGAAGCTGTGCAAAAGAAGGGCACTAGTCCTAGTCATCAACTGCGGTTACCTTGTAGATTGGAGATGTCTTTTAGTGACGGAAAATTTAGTCCGAAAAATTTGGTCAAAGTGTCGCATTACTTTTCGAACAACCTAATATTTCCCCACCAACCTCCTCGAATCGCTTTTGATTTGTAATCTCCATAGCATGAAGGACGCACCGTCGAGCGGTGACTCACAGCAGACGCCTGGCGCAGAAGACGATGACGATGACGTGATCGGTTGTCTCCCTCGATTGCTGTCAAGCGGTCATCGGGAAATCATAGAGAGCATTGTAAAGTCTTTGCCTGGAAGCTGTTTCTGAAGGAAAGCAGGACACTCTGGAGGTGAGTTCAGGACTTCTTGAACTGGAAAGATCGGTTCTGATCAAGCAAAACTAGCAATTTAGAATGATTTGGATCGCTACGCTCGTCTGCTCGACATCTATCAGGAACAACCCAATCTCCTTGATTGCATCATTCCTTCAGTGCTGAAATGCTTGGAATCATATATCACTCTTCCATCATCAGGTTACTTTTAATGTTTGAGTCACGTTTTTTTTTCAGTACAATTAAACCATAGCGAAAAGAACATGGTGTGACTTTGGCGTTCATTTTTACTACAATTAAAAGCAACCAGATCTTACATAATGAATTCGGGTATGGAGTGAACGATCTTTTGGGCCGAAAAGCTCCATAATAGCCTTTCCCATGGTTAGCAATTTATCGAGCAACTGGGTTCGAAGCAATTACCAAAGTACTTGGAGTGGCGCACGTCGCTTCCATTCTGCGTATAAGACAGTTCTTCCTAGAAAACTCGAGGGAGATGGAGTGGCGCTAATAATTTGGAAGGGGGGGGGAGAGTTGAAGGGTTAACTATGCAAAACTAGGGTTACCCAGCCACTCTGAAGGAGAGGAGCTATGTGACCCATTTCTAAGTACAGTAATCCCGTCCTTATTTGAGTAATCGTACAAGCCCTCACCCGGAGACCGCGTTTAGACTTCACGATCATGAATACAAATTGCAGTGTGATGCGGCCCAGTTTGAACTCTACTGGCGATGGCGCGGCGTTGGCGGTGGAGCATCCCCGGTCGTGACCGCGCGATTCAATGGAGTGATTTGATCGTGAGATTCAATCATGCGGTCCAATAGCGCGGTCGCTAAGTCTAAACATGGTCTAAGGTTTCAAACGTATATGGAAGGGTCATTCCAAAAGTGTATGGAAGGGTTATTCCTCCTTTGTGTTGCGAGAAATCTCTGATTACTCGTGAAGATCTCCGCGTTTAGAACGAGACGAGAGATTCTGCTCAAGGATAGATCGTAGCGAATTCTCAGCCCTGTGAGATTCTGACTTCTGACGGATGTTCCTGCCTTGCCTGAAAAAAGCCGGTTTACGTACTCTGATGTTCTCACCTATTTTGAGTTTATAAGATAATGGGAACTCCACGGCAGAGGCTATATGCTCTCTTTCCTCGACCGCTTTTAAACACCTATTCTCGGACCTTGAATAAGGTCCCCTTCGTCCAAACGCGACAGTGCAAAATCCACGAATTTGGAAAGTGCGCGCCAAAGTTAAATGGGGTCGATTCTCTGCGCCTGCTAGTCCTTCACAGAGTGCACTTCCTCCCAGGTTGTACACCCCCGGACCAATAGTAATACTTTGCGCATCCTCCCAACCCGGCTTATTCTCATTAGCAAAAAACGCGGTTTAAGGGCTGCTTCGACAACTTGCTGCTTGCTTGTGCTGCTTTTTTTCTATAATACTTACAAATTACGTCAACGAACTCATTGCAACGCCTCCCTGGTGCAAGGATCGAGCTGGGAGGGTGTGATACATTCGACGGGCGTGAAGCCGATTGCTTTCCAGAGTTCCTAGCTATTGGGTCTGAAACAGAGCACGTCCTGAAGTTGGGAAGAAATTTTGCTAAATACAAACTATCATCTTCACCCCCGTTGACCATCGGCTGGGAAGATAGACAAAGCGCACGAAACGAGAGAGCCAGCAGTCAGAAAATTCTTCCTAAGCAAATACTGACCACCCCCCCCCCGCCTCCCTCCCTCCATTCCAGCAACAATGTGACTCACGCTGGGATCTTTGTCGTACGGCGTGCCCTGGTATCGAAGGGCATAGGTGATCTCTACCCTCTCTTTACTTTCTGTGATAGCTATTCCCACAAATTCCAGTCAAATTTGAATGAAGATTCATTTATTTTAGCGCGTGAGAGTGAAAATACAGTGGATCTTGACTACTCGATGATTCCTTTCAATTTAGCTAGTCCCGATAAGCGCTTGGATCAGTTGTCAGTCACTGCTTTGCGTTATATAGCACATTTGACGAAAGTTCGTGGATACAAGGTTATCGTCAGACTTCTGTCTCATCATGTAGGTTCTCCTTTCAGAAGCCTTTTTTGATCAACTGCTTTCTCTGTTTGCATTTTTCGCGGATTTATGGAAGTTCCTGATTGTTTCAGGTTTCCTACCTTGATAAGCTACTGACTGTATTGGAACAATACAAAGATAACGTTGGCAGTGATTTATATGAACGTCATGTGCTTCTTTTGTGGTTATGGATAGTGTGTAAGAATCCTTTCGATTTCAGAAGGTAACGATTTTTTGAGATTTTCTGCAATGTTTTGTGCTGCCATTATCTGCTTCTTCAGATTCGATCCAGCAGATCAACCTGGATCAACAACCAGTCGCATCCTTGCTGTAGCCACCTCATATTTAAAATATCCATGGTCAACTGTCCATGTTAGTCAGAAGTTTTCCCAGCTCTGTTGAATTATTCCTACCTCAGTCTTCCGAAATCGGGCCAGTTTTTTTGCGACTTTTTCTACAAAGGCAGTTATGGCTGGAAATTTGTTCCCGGGAGTATGCTAACCTCCTTAACATGAATATTATAACTGCACGGCCTGGAACTGCCTGGCGTCCACTTCACAGGCGCCGGCATTGAAATACCTGAAATCACCAAATCGCTGAAGTTTGTCTGACCTGAAGGGAGCCTATTGCTTTCTCAAACTCAGCCTTAGCACAGGTGCTAAATGGCGCCAGCGTAAAAAATGAGTGGCATATTCACGATCAGAATGTCAGGTAGCCTCGCTTACAAGTGTTCGTCGATTCTGGTAAGATGGTGGCGCCAGATTGATGCCTTATGGCGCCAGCATTAAAAATGATGGACATATTCGCGGTAAGGGCTCCGAATCTCTCCTGAAATCAAAGTTTCAGCGAAGAATTTCATTCTAGTTTCTGTGGTTGAAACAGTTTAACAGTGCCATTTTTTCCAGCTGAATCTCATATTCTTCACTCCTATTTTGCATAGGTATAAATGGAAAAATTCAAGTTATCCAAATTTGGACAAGGTAAATTGGACCTAACCATTCAAATGAATGAAACTCTCTTTCAGCCGGCTGCTATTCTTGTCATTGCGCAATGTCTTGCTCGCCACGATTGTATACCGCTTATTCCTTCTATCATCTCGGAATGCACTGATCATTTATCGCATAATTCGGAAAATCATCTAAATTATGCTGCTCTTCTATGTGCCATTCTCAAACACGTGAGTTCGTTTGGTAGCATAGTATCTCATTTTACTGGCTACTGTCTTTCCATGCTACTCATGATGAGGTGGTTTAGGTTGACAGGAAATATCTTTTGCCGCATGTTTCTTCTGTACGGGAAGCTGTTGTTGTTCATTTCCCATTGAAGAAATCGGAAAAAGATTCGTTGACAAGAAAGATGTTCATTAAAATGGTGCAGAGATTGGCTTTGGTGGTTCTGAAACCCCGACTCGCTGCTTGGAGATACAAGTGAGCGTTCACTTCTTCATTCCATCTGTTTGCTGTTTCCTTAGTATTAGGTTGTTCGAAAAGTCCTGCGACACTCTGAGTGAAGTGTTCTAGAAAGTTTTTATCCCTGATTAGTGGAGACTGTCCTCTGGGGTTTCTGCACATGGGTATATCATGACTTTGTGGAAGTTTTCAAAGCTTAAAAGTCCCTCAGAGATCGAGGTACTTTTCGACCTATCCCATATTATGAGTTCCTGTAGGGCCACTCCGCCGTAGTCGAGGAAGCTAACACTTACGTTGTCTTGAGGAAGGATATCGCTTGCCATGGCAGAGGGTAGCTTTTGCATCAGCGCTTCCAGGCTGGACTTATTTTCGTAGTTAGGCAATGTATAGGTCGCCCACCAGCACAGAATGACGGCCCTTTACTCAAGCTTCTTGAGGCGCAGCCGAAGGTAACCACCAGTAAGTTGGCAACCTCTCTAGGCTCCACCTGACTGACAACTGCCATGCTTCTCCGCAATCTCGGTTATCGGAAAAATTTTTTGTGAAGGATGCC
Source organism: Cooperia oncophora (assembly GCA_036418165.1). Lineage (NCBI taxonomy): Eukaryota > Metazoa > Nematoda > Chromadorea > Rhabditida > Trichostrongylidae > Cooperia > Cooperia oncophora. The sequence continues at coordinate 15,595 of MU912353.1, forward strand.
TCATGAGTTGGACCCGTCTGACAAGTCATACCGAATGACCGTGACTGAGTTTTCTTTTCCTTGTACACAGCGAAAGAACTTTTGTGAGATCTTGTGGTTGGTAGCGAGTGTGGAGTCCTTGCGTACATCATGCACATGTCCCTCGCAGGATCTCTCAAAGAGAAAAGTAGATTATTAGTGTGTTATTGGTGGGACTTCAAAGCGGTATCACTGGATACTAGCACCGTTGTAAGGACCACAGTCCACCTTAATCGACTTCAAAATATGGATGACGTCACGCTTGAATTCATTCAGAAATACTCAATTTTTCTCTACTACTCGGTAATGCGAGACCGCATGTGGGGATCAGGCTACGCCAAAAGATCATGGATTTCGATCAGAATGCGACCGTACCCAGGTTATTTAACAAAGTTAGCAGCCTCTAATTACCACCTCCTTTGGTCCCTATCGCATCCTTTAAAAAGCAAAAATTCCGAAAATCGACCTCAACTCGAGAATGAGGTCCACCTCTTCTTTTTATCATAGTTGCCGTAGTTCTATGAGAATGGAAATGAGAAGCTGTGCAAAAGAAGGGCACTAGTCCTAGTCATCAACTGCGGTTACCTTGTAGATTGGAGATGTCTTTTAGTGACGGAAAATTTAGTCCGAAAAATTTGGTCAAAGTGTCGCATTACTTTTCGAACAACCTAATATTTTCTAAATTTTCGTTGCGTTGAATCTTTATCATAAAGTATAAAGTATACTTGATGATAAAGAGTATAGTATAAAGTTTCCTTATGCAGGCGTGGAAGAAGGCGCCTGGAGGAGAATCTGAAAAGTCCGACGGCCAACGGAAACAGCATTGTTTCAAACCAGGCTTGTTTCAACAACAGCGATTTGGGAGCGGACGACATTTGTATGGAGGAGGATGAGGATGAACATCCGGATGATGTGGTTAGTAATAGATTTGCTGCAGTAATCGACGGTAGAGAGCGACTACTATGCCGTAACCGTTTTTAGGAAGGCGGATGGGGCGTCTTATTTTCAGAATAGAATCGGGAATAGAAGAAAAGATGTTGAGACGCACGTTGGGAACAGAAAAAACTCACAATATTCAGTGGAATGAACGCTTTGAAAACTCTTTTTCAATGGAATTCGTATAGTTCGTAGGTTCGCAGGCAGAGGCGAACCTGAAAATCGCATCCTATCAGGGAGAAGGATTTGCCTGGGGTTTCTCACATTCCATTAACTCCCTTGGAATGGGGACACCGTTGAGTTTTTGGACTTGCCCCCTTTGGCCTCACTTATACATCGCGTTTGGGAGAATCGAAGAATCCGCGAAAATATATCAGTATATAGCATATCGATTGTTATCTGGTTATCGAGTATTCTAGTGATGCGATTAAGCTATTAAGATTGCTTAGTAGTCTTCTCAGGGACTGTTGCTCTAAGTGTAATTGAGACATATTCTAAAGCCTTGAGTTACCGAGTTCCCTTTAGGTGGAATGGGCGATTGGTTGCGTACTATGTGCTTTATCGGACGACCACACAACTGTAAGATGGTCAGCTGCAAAAGGTGTGGGTCGGATAACAGCCCGTCTTCCAAAGGAGCTCGCCGTTCAAGGTTTGTTCTGCCGCTCTCGGTGCGGGGTTCACTGCTTAATTATCTTGATTACAGTGGTGGATTCCATTCTTTCATCAAATTTCCATCGACTAGCTGGTCATTGTTCATGGCATGGAGGTTGTTTAGCTCTAGCTGAGCTCTCGCGTCGAGGATTTCTCCTTCCAGAAGCGTTGGACAAGGTGCGCTTCTTTGCAATGATAAGGTTTCTTGAAGAATAGTTTGAGCCGATTCAATGTCCACAAACCAGAGTAGTAAAAATTCACATGGCTTTCTCAGCTTTCCTTATCGTTGCCCTGTCAAATTTTTGACTTTCTTTAGGCCCTCCCTAAACTGTAGTAGCTAAGGCTCACTCACAACATATAGTTCTGGGCATCCGAGCTGCGTCATCGCGCACTAGCAAGCATCATAACGTCGCGCACTAACTAGCAAATTGTTTCGTAGCTAGTTGACCTGGAAACGCTGTAGCGTTGTCACGTTGAATCAGTTCTCCTCACACGAATGCTATTCCCGCGACATCATTTGCAACATCTATTTCGCAGAACTTTACCTCGCTCATCAGGTCTAGCACAGACCGAAATGACCTCCATTTACGAGTCTGCTGTTGAGTAGAGATGGGAGATATGACGGGGGGGGGGGTGCGAGCTGCTGTCCCGACCCTCGGAAGTCGCATCTTTGCTGAGCAGTATACCGGCATTGGTCCCCTAAAAAAATGACTAGCTTCTCGATCCCGCTTGTCGTTGTATAGATCAAGTGACTTCGATAAGCTACCACGATACAGAATAGAGGTAGATTGCGTACCGCACCCTCGTTTCGTTCAATATTTCGAATACTATGGCCTAAGCAAGACTGTTCAGGCATTTCCAATAGTGCAACAAGCTCTGTTCTATGAGGAGCCCATGGGTAGACATGCTTTCGGTAGCAACGTTCGTGATGCTGCCTGTTATGTGTTGTGGGCGTTCGCTCGTGCGTATGAACCGGAGCAATTGACGACTTTTATTGATTCTGTTGCAACGAGCCTGGTAAGTAAAACTTCATGAAATTTTTACAATTATTATCGTTTTTAATAAAACCAATCAGCACCTAACATTATAGATGTGCGTTACGTTGTTCGATCGAGAAGTGAATCTTCGTAGAGCAGCGTCGGCAGCGTTCCAAGAAAATGTAGGCCGTCAAGCTAACTTCCCTGATGGAATTGCATTACTAACTACGGGTGAGCTTCTTTTTTTTTGAAAGTAATATTGGTGATTGATATTGGTTTGTCTCGATTCTCGGGTACAGCATCGCGATTTGTGGAACTGCGAATCGGTATGATTCCTCTTCCTCATCCTTCCTATGTTTTTCCCGCTTCTCGCATCCTCCAGATTTTCGAGAGTGGCTAGTCTCCCCTCCTCAAATGACTACTGTCGGGCGGAAAAAGAAGAGAGGACCGGAATCGACCATCAGAAATAACAGTGTGTAGCAATTATGCAGTAGCGCGATCCAAGGGAGGAAGGCAGGGTGTATAGCACACATGAAATGGGAAAAATCCGGAAAAGTCAACGACCGGAAAACAATTTCCTTAAAGGCAAATACGACCCTCATTGGGGAGCATCGACCAAACACACCTCTCACTGGGTAGCCCCAACGATGTTTGCGCGTGACTTGGGAAAAAAAACAATCGGAACATTTCTGTCACCAGGAAAATCCGCCAACTTACCATGGAACTTTGAATGGAGACCTGGGTAGATCGATAGAGTCTATAAGGTTATTTACAAATATAGATAGCAAAACTGCAACCTGCATTTCACAAGCAACTTATGAGCAGGTAAAGTTTGTAATGGTGCAGTAGGGTGGAGGCTTGGTGGTGAGCTGTGAAGCATAAGCGAGGAATCGCATACGTCGAATCGAGTCGTGGTGGTTCAGTGGTAAGGTTCGACGACTCGATTCGACGTATGCGATTCCTCGCTTATGCTTCACAGCTCACCACCAAGCCTCCACCCTACTGCACCATTACAAACTTTACCTGCTCATAAGTTGCTTGTGAAATGCAGGTTGCAGTTTTGCTATCTATATTTGTAAATAACCTTATAGACTCTATCGATCTACCCAGGTCTCCATTCAAAGTTCCATGGTAAGTGGGCTGACTTCCCTGATCAGACCAACGACGACCCCCCTCCCTCCGCCCCTCCCTACGCAGCGACCGATCCCCTAATGGGATACTGCCAAAGATGCTGCACTCCGCTCGACGCTCAATTTCCATCGATTTCAGTGGACTACTTCATTGTGGGCAACCGCTGGCGCTGCTATACAAAAGCATGCCTGGAAGTAGTTCGTTATCCAAAGTACGCTGATGCCATGATCGATCATCTAGTAGAGAACAAGGCATGTTGTGCTTCTTTTCGGATCTTTGAAATGTAATGTGTTATATTTGCCGTGTTTCAGGTGACTCATTGGGATGAAACGATTCGTGAACAAGCGGCCATAGCTCTTGGCCTTCTTGCTCCTCTCCATTCTGAATATCTTTCGCGTAAACTTGGCTTTCTGCTAGATGGTTGCGGTTCTTCAAATCCGGTAAGGGCTCATTATCGATATTTTACTGTGTTGCTCATGATTTTTCTCTTTTTTCCGGTTTTTTCTTGCGCATTCAAGGAATATCCCCAAACTTGCAAAGACTGGATAACATCATTTGGCTTACCTTTTGGCCCGTGCGCCTCCGACTAATTTTGAAAATAGAGGGAAAATGCGGCTCAGTTTAACAACGAGGGGAGGGCATTTTTTGCTGCTTGGTCGCGATCATTGATTTACAAAAGCTGACAAGTAGTTTCTACAAACTTTGATTGGTATTACTTCATAGCATCCCAGTTTGCACGAATTTTCGCCTGATGGCTCTACACCACAACAGGAAGCAGCGAAAGCGCAGATTTTCTGCCCACCCTTACCGAACTGCGCCAAAAGTGCTTATGAGATTTGCCCGTCTACGTGCTTAAGGACCTGTTAAGGGAACTCTAAATGGGCGGGGTCAGTAAAGGGCGTTATTGGCTCGCCCCTGCTTCTCCCTTTTCATCTCGACACAGAGAAAGAAGAAAAAGAGCCAATGATGCTATCTCGGGCTACGCATAACAGATAGTCATGAATGATAAGAAAACAGTCCTCGCGGCAATTTCGCTGAGCCAGCGAATTTGCCGCGAGGAGTTCTCGATCGATAATGGCCTGACAATGGCCTGCCATTATTTCCAGTGATGGGCTGACTGCAAAGAGTTTTTAGATTCATCGTCATGGATATCTCCTTGCTCTTGCTCACTGTATTCAAGGTCTTGTCTCAGCTGGATTTCCATGCAGTAAAGAAGTGAGAAAGCTAATTTTTCAATACCCGGGAGTCAGTTGAATAAATGCTGCTCAGATCTTGTTCCACGCTGTTGAACTGCCGTGGAAGCTTCGAGCGGAGAGTGAGAAGCTAAAAGTATCTGGAGGAGAGGTGACTCGTCTTGCACTGGCAACCTTCATACGCTGCTTGTCATCAGTTCCGATTGCGTTAGATCCTGAAAAAGTGAATTTCATCCATTGAACTTGGTATAGCCTTAAATTACAAAAGCAATACTTGTCAGATCGAGAAATGGCTAGATCGTTTATTGATGTTCGCTTGTGATGACACTGCTACGGTCAGATTGGCGGCTGCTGCTGCTGCATCAACATTCTTCCCAGCGTATTTCCTGGAACGTGTTTCAGAAAGGATTGATGAGAGAATAGAAAGCATTCCTTCCAAGGTTCGTTAGTTTGCTATTGTTTCTTTTTCGGGTAGCCTTATCCAATGTTCCTGTCAGATTTTATCTGCGAGGAGAGAAAACGAGCGCATAGGTTTGTGCTTAGTGATCGCTTATCTTCCTCGACGTTTTATCAGTTCACTGCTGCTCGACGCCATTTGTAACGTGATCATCAAGTGAGTTACTTTTTGGAACTTTTGAACTGTAACCAATATTTGTAACAAGTTTTTCTTTTGTGCTAATAAACTTCGGGAAATTTTGTTCACGTCGATGTGATTTTAATTCGAAACTTAATATGAGAATGCTTTAATTGCGGCGAGGGAATGGTAGAGTGGACGGACTGAAATCTCCGGAGAGTCGCCAGAATATGTATAACTATTGTTCTTGCGTTTTGGGAGAGTAGGAGAAGCAGTGTTCGGGGAAAGTGCGTTCTAAACAAGTAGACGGGTGTGGATTGGCGTCTGTGAGGCTGCGTTCATACTCTGTGACCCGAACGATTCGATTTGACAGTTGGGTGGAAGCACTGACCACGCTCCGTCGCCAATCGTTGGACCACTGCATGTGCTGGTTCACCCATATTAGAATGGAGCCTCCTTTGACGGTAGCAGCGGTCTAGTGATTACCCTTGAAGCGTGGTCGCTTGCCATCGCACGAAAGAACTTCTCGAGTCATGGAGTATGAATATAGCTTGACAGTAAGAGAGTATAGTTGCTAGCGACCGACTTCGACCGGCACCCATCCACTCATTTGGCCCACACTCTTCCGTCGCTGATTTACCTATTCTCCCGATCTCCCGAAACGCCAGATCGACACCTATACCTCCTTGTGCGCGCATTCTCCCAAAAAGTCAATTCGCCGATTCTCTTAATCTGCTGTCTGGAGTAGGACTGCAGCCCAAGACCGTGTTTCTTCACAGCACCTTTGAAAGGACTGTAGATTCTGAGGAGCTGAAAGATGGCGGAAAAATCGTAGGTATAAAATGGATACTTACATTGGTCTCGCTCTCATTGCGTTTTGGGAGAATCGCGGGAAACGATTGCCTACGTATCGATCGCGTTTCGTAATTCTACCAATTTCGCGGATGCCCTCGTTCTTCAACGACGTTGTGTACGTAGGCGACCTATCTGGTGAATCTTACGCTCTGTTAATCGAGTAAAGTAATACTCTTTTATTCGTGGAGACCCTTAAAGAAGGCATGAAGAGATTTCCACGCTTTAGTTTAATTCGAGAATTCGTTTTCAGGCGAAATAGCCTTGATGCCAAGTGGGCGCTAGCTCGTCGCAGTGCTGTGGATGCTCTTGGAGAGGTGTTCGCCAGTCGACCGTGTGCGGAATGGATTTCTCCCGTTTTCGATGCTTTGTTTTGCGCCGTTGATGATTATACCACTGACTGTCACGGAGATATCGGACGCTTCGTGAGTACTTACATTTTTATCTCCTATTACACAACCCTGCAATTGTTTGTGGTTTCTACCGTCTTGGTGCGAGCACTGTCACAACGCGTGCAACTCTGCCTCCGACGCAACGCGGATGTTACGCCCAAACCACATCCCACGGCACGCTTGCCGTTGTCCCCCTATGGTGCGACCCAACCCCTCCCCCTTTCTTTATCTGTCATCTTGCTTACCATCTTGCTGAATTTTACCACTGAACTATAATACCACTTTTTTCAGAGAAATGCTCCAGTTCTCGCTGCCTTCGAGTGGGGGGGAGGGGAGGAAAGGAATAGCATTAGCGCCAGTGAAACTGAAAAAAAAACACCAAAAAAGTCAACCGAAAACATTCTCCTCAGAAGGAATGCAACTTACTTCCTGCCTCCACTGGCCAAGTGCGCCCCTCCCCCGCTTGGGGTCACAAACGTACCACCCGCCCGAAAAAATCAAAACTGGACTTTATTCATGCTTTTTGAGGTTCGAATGTCGGCAATGTGCGTAATGACAAAAGTGCTGAGTCTTCCCTGTTTGGAAGATGCAGTGGTCGAGCAGTATACTCAGCGAGTGGTGCAACATATGGTCCAGCAGAGTGTGGGCAAAATCGGACGGATACGAGAGGTATTTGTTCTTCCTCCAACCTTTTTACATGGCAGATTAAGATGAATCCATTTTGAATCACTTTCAGACTGCTTGCAAGTGCATAAAAACCTTGCTGTACTCGAAGGTCACTCGTCAGCATATTTCACACGCAGATGAGCTGTCAGTAATTTATCGCGACGAGCATGATTTCATTCAGGTTTGGGGATTAAGCAAATTAGGTTTAACTTCACTGATTGAGCGGTTTTTCAATTTAGGATTCTGTTTTTCTGTCCATAACGCCCTTGCTGTTGTGCGAGGAATATTATACTGACCTCATTTGTGGACTCGTAATATCTGCAGGTTCGCCTCGTATTCTTAAGATATTTCTAGGTAGTCAAGCTTTTCTTTCCTTTAGGAGGAGTCAGTGAAGGAACAACGATGCGTGCTTCTCAAGCTCTGATGGAATATCAACTATCTACTTCGAAGAACCTCAAGGTAATGCCATTCTTACAACTTTAGAATTCGTTCTGTTCTCCATCAGTCTCTCATTCTCCCTCCGGAACGCCAGAGTATTTTCTGTCAAGAGGTGCAGGCAAGAGGATATTCTGACATGATAGTAGAAATCTGTTTTGGAAATAATGAAAGAGGTGTCATTTGTGCTACTATAACTTGAATTTAAACTCACAATAGTTTAATCTAGGTCTATGATGGGTTCATTCTGTCTTGCCGTCCTTATATTTATTCTTAAGTTGCTGCGAAATAGCTTTGCACACCGTGAAGGCTTCCCTTTGAGAACAACCCTTTGAGAAGTTTTCGGTGCTTACATCTAACAGTACATGGGGTGGAGGTGACGTAATGACCAGTGGCCCGCCTACCACGCGCGCTGCGCGAAGTTCAAATCACGAATCAGCTCCCACTTGAGCCAACCAAGTCTTCCACCCTTCGGGTACGGCAAACTGATGCGAGATTCGTCTGGGAGGGTAAAGCCACTGAGTTGTACATCGATTAGTCCCTAGAAGCATTGGGTAGGCCATATCACATCCAGTAGTCCACCAAGATTCTGAATGGAGCTAGAATGCGCGGCGCATTCCAGATATGAATTAATCGGCGGTGGTATCCTTTTCATATCGGTCACTTAGAGCTGAGGTGAGAGGATTCTAATTGGCTGGCGTTCACTATAACTTTCTGGGTGTGTTCCGAACGACATCGTACTGTGCACCTGCGCCAGATGCAACACGAGTAAAAGGGCAGGCTGAAGCGCAGCTGGAGAAGGGCCTCCTTTCCACGATTCGTTTGGGATTTCTCGCCTGTAAACTACACCAGTAATGACATCCTTAGCGGAAGCTCTTTGGGTAACGGGAATAACGAGAACTGTGGTTCTGGTGTGGCAAGTATTGCAGCAACCAACCCAAGATTGACGATCAAAGCCGTTATCGAGTTTCATTTGCGATCGGTGACAGCACTCCTTCCGCGGGCTGTCAAACCTCGTATCTCTGTCTGTTCAAGGCTGCGTTCATAATCAGTACCACTGGAGAATTGGAGCAGTATGAGTACGCAAAAAAGAAGGTTCGCGCACTGGTCAGGAGAGCGCCGCTTTGCAAGGTTTAAGTGTGGCCTGATTTTAAGGTTGCATGGGTGGCGATGTCTCACCCAAATGCATTGATCGTCATAGCGGTTTTTGGGAGACGGTGGCTAATCTGTGTGACATTGGCCGAAAAATGACTCGCACAGGAAACGACGATGTGATGCTTAGTCCAGGGAAGACGGGCAAGAGAATTGTAAATTGCCGCTCTTCCGCGCGGCGATGATGAAAGCGCGGGGCGTTCTGTCAACTCGTGTAAGCTGTCGATGACCAGCAGCGCATTTCATGTAGACCCCCCCTATCGTAGCTTATACATGCTAGTTTTCGTTTCTCATTGCCTGTTGTTGCCATCTACTTCCTGGAACCATCGTCATTTGCGAGCGCGACGTCGCACGCGACGCCCACCAGCGCGGCGAATTACGGATCTCTTGTCACATACCCAGTCCTGGGAATGCGGCACCGACCCATCTTTGTGGGCTGCGCTTACATGTTTGAATCTGGCGACATCAATGTTCTGCAACTGCTCAGCTCCTCGCATGCCAACGAAAATGCCTCTAAATTTCTGTCTTAGGACTTAAAATGAACCTGATATACGCTCATCTCTTTAAGCCCCATACATTATCATTTTTAGATGATGGAGCGCTTTCTGGAGACAGTAGCTGATTTGTTCGACGTTGGCCGAAAAGTGACTCGCATAGGAGACAGTGTACTGCGCTTACTGCCACAAATTCTTTCACGACTTCATGTCCTTGAGCAATGCCCTGATTCATCAGTAGCTCTGTCACGCCTTCTGATTCATCTAACCAAGGTGAGTAAGGTATGGAATTCGTGGTGAATTCTGATCTTAATGGTCTTATTTTACAGATTGTGAATTCTCGCACGGTCTCGCCGTCACGCATTAAATGTGCCCTCAATTCTTTATGTTCGCTGCTTGGCTGTAATCGGGATAGTCTTACCTGGCGCACGGCAATGCAGCTGGTTAGTAGCCCATTTTACTGACTATTGTTAACTTCTTTATTCCATTGCTGAGCGCATTCACTCCTCAACTTCCATTTGTAAGTTATACCGAAGATGAATTGAATCAAATCCAGTTTTTCATTCTTCAGGTTGTGCGATCCTTATCGAGCAATTTGCCTGTCGTAAGACGTGCAGCAGCGGAAGGACTCTACGAAAATGTGTGCCTTACAGACGTTGATGATCAGGTCAGTGTTAGATGGGCCTCGGAAAAGAGTCAGGCAGTTATGATACAGGATTTTCAAAATTTTATGTATTGGATAAACTTTACACAAAAAAGAGCTTTCTAGTATTGACAGCCTAGACCAACATAGCCAGCACGGCTTTAAAGGCACGCCCCGCGTTCATTTAATGTTAAGGAGCTTCTTTTGAAGTAACAGCCCTGTCTGCTAACATGGAGGATAGACTACCTTTGCAGCTCAAAAGTAGGTGAGAAAAGCGCCGCACGTTTGAGACAGAATCACGACTTCGCCCGCTGACCATTGCGTCGCTTAACTTTCGTTTTTACTTGCTACATGATAGCGGTTGTCCTGATATCGCAACTAACTCTCTCCATCGGTGAGAGTGCGGTGATAGGGAAAAAACAGTCGCGCTCCAGCATGGGGTGCAGTATGGGGCATCTCCCGTGAGTCTTTTGAGCTTTTTCTTTTCTTTTGTGTTGCTTACCGGGGAAGTCCGCCAGTTTACCATAGAACTTTGAATGGAGTTCTGGGTTGATCGATAGAGTCATAAGGTTATTTACATATAGATAGCAACTGCAACCTGCATTTCACAAGCAACTTATGAGCAGGTAAAGTGTAATGGTGCAGTAGGGTGGAGGCTTGGTGGTGAGCTGTGAAGCATAAGCGAGGAATCGCATACGTCGAATCGAGTCGTCGAACGTCGAACCTTACCACTGAACCACCACGACTCGATTCGACGTATGCGATTCCTCGCTTATGCTTCACAGCTCACCACCAAGCCTCCACCCTACTGCACCATTACAAACTTTACCTGCTCATAAGTTGCTTGTGAAATGCAGGTTGCAGTTTTGCTATCTGTAAATAACCTTATAGACTCTATCGATCTACCCAGGTCTCCATTCAAAGTTCCATGGTAAGTTGGCGGACTTCCCTGGTTAGCATCAGAGTAGTTGAGCCGCACAAATCAACATTTTTGAACACGGAGCGAAGTGCCTCTAAGTGTTTGTGGTCTCTTCGTCACGGCCGCCTCTTCCTTTCCGATTTGTTCTGAAGTTATACTTCTGGAAAAGCTACTTTCAAAGCACACTGCAGGTTAGTAAAAGGAGTTTTCAGAAAGCAGCCTTGTTATCCCTTGTCGGACTGTGATGGAATACCCTACACGTGGCTCCTTCGTTCAATACAGGATTGTGCGAGATCTCGCTCCGCTTCTAGCAGTTTTCAGTGCAGCTGAAGTGACCGTTGTCCTTCAAGTTATCACGATGAGAAAAGAGGGCTGTTCTCAATGGGAGACGGGATTCTGTTGGGAGATAACGGGACTGCACTGTCCACGCGGCGCGGCAATGTCAGATGTTGCACTACCGCATCCGAGTTGTCGTTGGAGCAAGGAATTTGCTGTTGTCACGTTGTGCTTAGAAGTACCAATGGGGTGGTCCCTTTAGTGAACTTTGCGGCGTTGCAGCCACGCCCACCCGCGGCGACCCACGATGAAATCGTCATATACCTGTTCATTAGTGACACTCTGGGGTGAAACGCACAAGCTAGCAAAGTATCTATAGCTGATGTGACACCATGTAGGCTGCTAGGTTCAGTCAGGTCCTGGTGCGAATTCCGCTTAAGTGGTCCTGCTTGCAGCGCCTTTTTCTCTACAATATAGACTTGTTCGCTGCGAAAGAAGGGTTGTGTCAGGAGGGATGGGTTTGGCGCGGTCCCAATTAGAAGCAAAGAAAAACAAATATTGGGAAAGGAATACACTCCAAAGCACAGATGATCCGTTTCGCCCGTTATCGCAGAAACCCGTTTTCCACAGCTATTGAAGCGAGCAAGCGACAACACTGGAACATATCGTTCGTATCAGTCGTTTTTGACCAATTGTTGTCGTTTAACCGCTTCAACAAGTGGTTGACAACGTGCTTGGCGCCGCGCCAAACTCATCCTACTTGGCCCACCCCTTCATCATCTGCATCGACCAGTTTGTAGCAGCCGTCCAACACGCGACTTGAAACTTATCGCGCTAACATTTTCAGAATGGTGACGATTCAGTACACTTCAATCGTTTCAGGTACTTCTGCTTCTGTCGGAAACAGTATGGCAGGACACTTCCCCTACCGCATTGGTTGCAATACATGAAGCTGCTCAGACCATAGAACAGATTCTGCTATTGGGAGCGAGTTCATCGAAAGCAATACTGTCTTGATTTTGTCTTGTTATATTTTGTTCCACGATTGTTGACTGTTTGATAACTTAATAATCGTTTTTATTATCAGTATTTATTTTTTTTCTGTGCTGATATTTTTTTTGATATAAGTCGATCTCTTTGTTTCCGTTGATATTATAAAATTTGATACGGGTTTTCTAATCGTTTTTGGCCCAATTGGTCTAATTGAGAATAAATATTTATGAGACGTGTTGCTCCTGGAGTGTCGGCTATGCAGGGTTGTTTGCCAAAGGTATCGATATCAAAGGAGTTTTGTTGTTGTTCTGTTGCTGGTCCGGCCATACTCCAGTACGTCATATGTCAGGCCGTGTTCATACTCCGCGACTTGAGCGCGAACGATTTGGTTCGAATTCCACGTCCCGTCGTGCTGCACCGCTGATTACTGGACTGCTGCAATTGCTCAATAATAATATTGTTAAATAAGTAGTTGAATCGGCTCAACAATCAGCATGAAGCAGTGTCGAAAGCAGTCGCGCGATTCTCAACCCGCGCGACTGAAGCTCGATTCGTGAAGTGTGAAGGCAGCCTCAAGGAAAGCCACGACGTTGCTTGACGCCTCATCTGACTTGCGTTCATACATTGAGTCAGCGTACGCCAGCGCCAGCAACTAGGGAAGTATGGATATATCCAGCGCGCCAGCGTCCACCAGCTTTTAGCAACGTTTTCGCGGGCTGGCTTTTTCGCTGAAGTTGAAGGTTCTCGCGAGAATGTGGAGGCTGGTGGGCACTGGCGTTCGCTATGTCGATGTCTATACTTTCCCAGTCGCTGGCGTACGCTTGAAAGCTGATGGACGCTGACGCAAAGAATGAAGACAGGGTCATGCAAAAAGGAGTTTGCGTAGACGGACGCTCACGAGACGTTGCTGCCCTAACAATACCGCGGGTCTGTTAGAGTGTCTCAGAAGTTCCTCAAAACTTTTCAATGAAAAGCAAGTTGATAAACTATATATGCACCATCATAAGGTGGCTTGTTGTCATCAACTATACCAGGACTGGTTGCTTTGCTTCCAGAAACTCGTCGGTTCCGTGCCGAGAAAAGCACCTATGTTATTTTTGAGGCATTTGAAAGGCAGTTGGCGATTAAGTTCCCAAAACAAGTACGATTAATACGCCTGGGAGGCCGGGATTCTGCGCCGCTTGTAGGCGTTGCGTAGCGCCTTCTCCAAAAAGGTACACTTATAAAGTCCTATCAAGCTGCAGAATACATAATGACGCGGGCGCCCACCAACAAATGGACGACCGTACCTGATCGTACCTCGTATTGCCTCATTTGCAAAGTAAATATGAAGCGAAGGGATTGATATGAAGCGGCCGCGGTGCTGCATGGATATATGAGTACATGCATGCAGCCGTATCTACCGTAGCGGTTATTGGCAAGACAGAAAAACTACGCAAAAACTACGGAAACTGCTTACGGAAAGGCTCGTCGAGATTGATTTCTGGCCATCTGTCTTGTTTTGTTTGTTAGTATTTTGTTTTCCGATTGTGCTGTTGTTAAGTATTTATGTTTTTTTATCATCACCTTTCTATTGGATTGATCAGATCCATTTGCCGATTCCCAGCGACGTTGTAGATTTGTCCACTATCGCTTTAGGCAGCGTTCAGACTTCGCAATCGCGTCGCTAGGCGGCGCGATCGATCGCGCCGCTAGTGGTAGCGACCGGTTGTGTAGCGCGACTGATTCGATCGCGCTCCAATGCAAAAATCAACTGGACGGATGCTAATTTACAGCCATTTTCGGTTACTTTTTGCTTCTTTCTCCTCCCGCTTGCTTCTCGCTTGTTTCTTCCTCCTCCTGGCACTATTATTTCTAATCTGTTTCTATTGTTTGTCAGTTATTATGCTTTTTACCTTTGACATAGTGAAATTTTCAGATGCATTGAAATTTTTCGGATGGACGGCCGTGTTCAGCGCGCGCACTGTTCCTGTTTTTGAGGTGAGGTTTTCAGTTTCCCTGTAGTTTTGGTTATCTTTTTGATTCTCATCAATCATATTGTGTTTAGCTTGGTCGGCAGCTCAGCAGTTCAGTAGAAACCTTCACCTGCACGGTAAGTAGTTTCTCTTTGTTCCTATTTTCTAATTGTGTTGTTAAAGAGAACATAGTAAACTTAAACATAACCAAGACACAACACAATTAGAAAATAGGAACAAAGAAAAACTACTTACCGTACAGGTGAAGGTTTCTACTGAACTGCTGAGCTGCCGACCAAGCTAAACACAATATGATTGATGAGAATCAAAAAGATAACAAAACTGCAGGGAACCTGAAAAACCACCTCACAAAAAAGTTGCGCGCAGAACGGCCGTCCATCCAAAAAATTTCAATGCATCTGAAAAATTTCACTATGTCAAAGGTAAAAAGCATAATAACTGACAAACAATAGAAACAGATTAGAAATAATAGTGCCAGGAGGAGGAAGAAACAAGCGAGAAGCAAGCGGGAGGAGAAAGAAGCAAAAAGTAACCGAAAATGGCTGTAAATTAGCATCCGTCCAGTTGATTTTTGCATTGGAGCGCGATCGAATCAGTCGCGCTACATAATCGGTCGCTACCGCTAGCGACGCGAATTCTGAACGCTGCCCTAGGGAATAATTCAAGTGGAGAAACCATTCCGTCTCCAGTTACAACAGTCAGCAGTCATTTAACCAGTGCATATAGTTGGGTAGTTGTTATAGTTGGGAAGTTGTAGGTGATAACCACCGCGCTTTCCCTTGAGCTTTTCCCTTCGATCAGCCAAGCGCATCGTTCGATCGAATTCCAATATTTTCCCGAGGAAGTCAGAACCTCTGTCGCTTGTGCTTTTAAAACAACCTTTGTAATGGCTGGAAAGTGATTCGTGCGAAATTGTTTGAAGACAGTTGGCACAACAGTTTGCTGCTCTGTCTAAAATGGCAGTAGGAGTGCTATATAGTGGGGAAAATGGCGAAAAAACGAAGTGAAACGGTCAACCTGCAAAGAAAAGCCTTCGCTTTTAATGACTTGAAAAACAATTTCGGACGAGTTTCCCGTAGGCATCTTGCCAATCACCGCTACAGTAGGTATGGCTGCATGTGTGCACACACCATGCGGCACCGCAGCCGCTTCATATCTAATCCTTTCGCTTCATAATTTACTTAGCAAGCAGGAACGGTCGCCCATTTGTGGGCGGGTGGGCGTGGTGGGCGTTTGGGTTGTGGCTTGATAGGGCCTTATAGAGGTACATTCCTTGGAAAAGGCGCTACGCAGCGCCTGCTCAGGGGCGCGGAATTCCGTCCTGCGGGTTATCATTGCTACTCAGGGATTTATCGTGCCAACTGCCTTTGATACGCTTTGCGTAGACCACATAACTGGAGCTCTCAATCGCTACAGAACATCGATGCAAGAATCAAGAAACCATTACTAACTGTTGGAACACCCTACTTTTACTAGCATTATTTCTCCGAAGTATTGTTCAATATTTAGTGCGAATATGGCGGAGAATAAGGATT
>MU912353.1:36139-54123 GCA_036418165.1 Cooperia oncophora
TTTTTCAAGGCTTATTTACCGTCATGCAAACCTTTCTACTTTCAAGCCCGTTTTTTGTCGTTCCAAGCAAGATCGACTACATTTTAATACATATTCCTCGATCACGAGTGCATAGAATCTTTCTTGTACAGACAGTCAGGTCCACACTCTCAAAGACTGCCTTTTACGCGGCTCCTTAGTGAGTAACGAGGGCGCTGCGAACGTCACATGCAGAAGAAGCCCCGCCCATCTACAGAGGAGACCGGTTCCACTGGTTCTTTGCTACATACAAAAATATGAGCGACGTTGCGTTCCTTTTTGAGTGGTTATGATCTTGACGCCTCGTTCGTTTAACTGCTTCCACGTTCCTTGTTTCCGGTCTCTCACCCGTGCAGAAGGGTCTCTTTTCTCGAGAAAAAAATTTCATTTTCATCTTTCTTTTCTTTCATCGGTGAGTCAATAAGAATTCAGACGTTGACAACTGATGCTCGAACTATAAACGTATCTCCTTGACCGTGCTACTCGTATTTTGGTCTTCTCGAATATGAATCCATCCCTTGAATTCTGCAGATGGTAAATAAAACTTTCGTCGTGTTGCCGCTGCTAGTATTTGGAACACGCTGCTCTGAAGTTGCCTCCTTGAACGTCTACCGTCAAATACCTGCTTTGATGCTTTCAATTTATAAGGTGTGCCGCTTAATTCTGTCATTTAGGAACTTCGGTCCACCGCGAGGATTCGTTCCTGGGAATCAGCAACAGTCTTCCTCAAAGCCATTTGCGCCCAGAAACGATATGGAGTTTCATCAGAGGTACGACTGTTTTACGGTGCAGTGCCAGCTTAGTTCTTATTTCGCGCGTTCATTTCTTTCATTGAGTTGGTTCAGCGCTTCCGATGGTAGACTTCCTCGTTTTGACAATGCACAACAACCCCGCAAGCTCAACAAGGATGAACAGGCCGTGCTTTCTAAAGTAGGTGAAGGTGGTGGCAGTACGCAGGTTCGCCCTGTCTTTGGATTCGGGTGAGTTTCTTCCTTCATAAAGCTAGTTCCCATTATGATTCTTTCAAACCTCTTCTGGGGAGTGGGAACTTCTTCCTGTTTTTGCAATTTCCGATAGTAGAGGAAGTTGCACTGTGGTAGATAGGGGAATGTTATTTGGCTTATTGCTTTTTTTGCACTGTTTTCTCCCCTTTCCCTGCATATGGTGTCACGGTTTTACAAAATTTTCTTAGTTGATCGACTGCCTACTTCGACGGGACTTGGGGTGATATTATTTCGCAAAATCTCCAAAATGGAGTGATTTGGGAAAACCGTCGTTTACGTAATGCCCCAGAGAGACCGAATAATCGAGTGTACTTGTCATTCATAGCCCGTACTGAAGGTTGAAAAGGGGCGTTTCGAAGTCCGTTTCCCGGCGATGGTTGAGTATTTCTGTGACGAATTTTTACAAACGTCTATGGTTTTTTACCCGGTCGGATCTTACGCACGCGTTTCGCCGTGTTTGCACCGGCGTAATCTGCTTCTTTCCTCTCCCCCCCCCCCTCCCTTGGATGAACTTTGAATACCGGTTGTATTTTTGTGAGCATGATCCATTGGATGCCAGCAATTCGCTAGCACGCAGAACCGTTGTAAAAAGAACATGCATGGAAATGCTATTATGGCGAATGTTGTGCCATGTAGAACTTAAGCTGTGCCATGGAAGGCTTACTGAACTGCCAGAATTACTCGTTTATGAAATTATTTAAGTCAGATCAGACTTTTTCTTCTACCCGCCTAAATGTTTAGGAATACTTCGTACAACATCGCCAGCGACACTGCGTCTCTCAAAAGCTCTAGTTCCTCTTCGTTGGATGAAAATATCTCGCGAGGTCGTTAACTTCTTCTCCTAACTGGAAATATACTTAGCCAATATTCTTCGAGGATATTTCCGCACAAATGGCTTTAAGCGGGTTAAGGTTGAAGTTTGATGTTTGCGAAGGATTTTAGTAATTGGCAGCAACTGGAAAATTCGAAAAATTCCTTAATTTTTTCTCAATTCTGATTTTTTTCTCTTTCTGAAAATTTGTGCGCAAACACGAGTTCTGAGTACAACCGAGCCCATTGCTTGCGCCTTGCTTTAGAGTTCAGCATGTCAATAGCGCTGAACTAAAGCTGCTCTGATCAAGGAGGCAGATGAAAAGATAAAGCATCTGCCGTTGATAAGTCCTTCTCAAGTATAGCACGCATTCTTCTCCCATTCAGAATCGTGGTGGAATCTCAGATACAGTGTGATCTCGGCGCAGTTTGCCACAGGGGGGGGGGGGCATTTTGCACTCCCGTTGCTTCACTAGTTCTGGTTTACGTCTCACTCTGTGAAACCTGTGAACTCTTGTGAAGCTGGAGCAAGCTCGTCAAGCCATCATGGTAAAACCTGTCAACTCGAGAAGAGGCTGTCTAGATGGGTCGACACGTCGATGGGAAGTCGTTAAAGTGCAAAATGCCCCCCCCCCCTCCCCATCACCAAACAGCGCATGTGATCCTACAATGAATTGCGGTACAAGTTGGTATTTTGTCCTCCCAGACGATCTCACCAATCATACTCTATATATAAAGCAGAAGTTGTCTGTGTGTTTGTCGGACGGACCAATAGGAGAACAGGCTCCGCCCACAATGGGCGGGGCCTATATTTAGCTGAGTGGTGTCACGGACGTAATCTTTTGAAAACGTTGTCAACAAAACTCTTAAACGCCGTCAACTTTGGGATGGGGGCTGAGGGCATGTTGAAAATATACCGAATACACACAAACTAAGTTAAGCCTCGCACACAATGGACGGGGCGTGCACCGAAGTGCCAACGACAAAAATTCGTAAAATTCCTCCGGAAGATCACAGGGACCGGGGACACGATCATTCTCTATGCACCATGTTAGACTACCCCCACAATGGGCGTGGGGCATACCCGAAGTGAGCGGGGCGTTTGTTCGGACGGGCAGGGCCGAATTGAAATCTTCAAAATTCGAACCAGGAACTGCCCGGGCAGCGGGAACGGGCTTGAGTAAAGAGTAAGCAGGTAGATAAACAGAAGGAGGCACACCCGAACTGGGCGTTGGGAAGAGCACGGCAGCCTGTAGTCGAACCGCGTTTGTCTGGGTAGGCAGGGACCAAGTAAAAATTTCGAGTCGGACCCGAACCACCGGAGCAGCGGCAAACCGTGGAATAAGAAGTGGGTCGAGGTTGAATTGAAGGAGGCATACTTGAAATGGACTCAAAAAAAATCGAGTACCGACATTCCACCCCTCGCCTTTACAAAAATTTCACAACCATCCACTAGGGGGGGGGGGAGGGGGGAGGGACGGGGGGGGGGGGGGGGTATATACCAAAGGTGAAACGGCAATAGTCTGGAATTGCAGAAAAAAATTTTATATGCGGAGGGTCACACGCATAAGGAGGATCGCCCGCCGAAGGCGGGCGATCCGACTGGCCCTCAGTTTGGATGGCCGGGGACCCACTTCACACGCATAAGGAGGATCGCCCGCCGAAGGCGGGCGATCTGACTGGTTTATATAAATAGCGAGAGAGGGCCTGGCTGACAAAGGCAGGAATTGAGCCGGGACTACACTGCGAGCCGCGCTGGAACGTGGCGCTATTTGCTACTGCGCGACCGTCACCACACGTGGAGAAGGTGGTGCAGTAAAACATGACCCTCCTTCAATGCGCAGAGGTCAGATACTGGATCGCCTACTGCCCACTCTGTTAGAGTGAACAGCTTACAAGATGATGGGCTTCATATTCGGAAACAAGCATTGTACCCTACAGAGCTGGTAAACTGGTTCGAGATTCGTTTGTGACACTAAAAAATGCCAAGCTGTACATTGGCTGACCCCCCCCCCAAGTCATAGGCGCTCGGAGTGCATATCGTTTCTTAGATTGATCAACGGCGAAACCTTCTTCTTTGTCTTTCATTCCCGGTGCTCCCCCAGGCCTAAAGTCGGGTAACTTCAGCGCGAATAACGTAGACTGACAGCGAACTTTGGCGCGTCGAGGAGGTTGGTATGGCTCGAAACTCCGCCCACATTGCTTGTAATAACATGTGATATCCACATTCCGATCACGTCGTTATTTGCCATGCTTTTGTGGGCGTATCAGATGGAAATTTGAGATTTGTTGCCGAAACGTCACCGGTTGTGAGCTAAATTTCAGAAGATTGCTCAGATTGCATGACTGAAGACGTATTAGTTGACAGGTTTTGACAGGTTGAAAGGGCTACATGTGCAGCCAAAGAGACAGGTCTCCGTGTGTGTGAAGAGGACTTTCTCATTCCTCTGTTAGCACGTCTTCTCAAGCTGAGGCACCATTGGGGGGGGGAGGGCGAGCGGCTGTTGCTCACATAATTGGTGGAAGAGCTGAAGGGGACGAACGCTCTTCTACCAGTGCGCTGAGAACAACCGCCCGCCTCCAGTGCTGCCCACTGCCTTTAAGGGCGCATTCCACGATTGTATCTCGCGTAGTGGGGTTCAACTATTGATTTGTTTGTGAACAACTAGATCACTGGTGAAGAAAAACAGAGGAGAAGAGAACAGTGAGTGGGACTACAGACATCAAAGCATTCACCGTTGTCGTTTGTCAGCGGGTGGGACCGCTTCAAGTGGGCGGAGTCGACAGATGACGGCACCAATCTCGTCGTCATTTATATTTGGCACGCGCGTAAAGTGCATCCTTTGCGATTGCCTACCGGAGTATGTTGTCTGAAGAAGAGCTGCTAGTTATCAGATTACCCTGGACCTTTCTTTTATCGCTTGCCGAGGAAACATGGAGTAGTATGGACGCGCTAATGTGGATCCCAGGTAGCATAAGGTCAAATGGGTCAAAGTTTGCTAGGACCCAGACTCTCCTCGTAGTCCGCTTGGGCCCTCAATTTACTTCATAACTGAGGAATCCTACGGTGATCTAGGAACTTACGTCGATGCCCCTATTGGACGCGCCACGCTTCGACTTCCATCTGCAATCACAAAAACTTATGAGCGCTGTCCAATCTACTGAATCTCTTCAAACAGTCATCCTTGGCTGGCGTTTTCATGCTCCTAGATGACTGCGACGGGCCTCAGTTTGTAGTTGTGAGCAAGAACGAGCGTCAAGATAAGATATCACGCGAAAACAGCAACATTTTTGTCGTTCGCTCGTCAGTCGCCTTCAGCTTCTTATCATGCCCACCAGTGTTTTATCAAGTTCCGCGTATTAGAGCGTTGGTAATTGCGCTTATTCGAGGTCACTTTAACGTGCTCAAATGCTCAGAACCGATCGTCAAAGGGCTAGCCCTTCGCAGAATGCCAACCAAGGTCGACCCTCTTTCGACCAGCATAGCGCGGGACGAAACTGACAGTAAGTTTTTGGTCGTAGTTTCGTCACTTTTCAAGAGGTTAGGGTTTTCATTCACAGCTTTACACTTGCCCCGAAAGGGTGGGGTTTTTTGGATAGGCGCGGTCTGTGAGGTGAACGCGAGCGTTATCTCACAAAAAATAGAACGCGTTTTTCCCTACTGCTATAAATCACGTAAATCTGTGGATGCCCTGTAAATGATGTTTTCAACCGTTCTTTTAATAAATATAAATTATTTAGAATCGTTATCATAGTTCCAACATTTTGCTAATGGTAAGGAATTGACCTTCTATCAAATCTTTATGTAGTAGTGCCGGGATTTTCTCCGGAAAAACTATCTACTTTCCGTTTTGCACGTGCCACTAGGCTGGTTTCATACTTTGCGTGAGCGTTTTGAGTGACTAGGAAAGTGTGGGTATCGATCTAGCGTTCTCGTAGGCCAGCGTTTTCGGCGACTGCCCGCGAAGAGTTTGAAACTAACCGCGAAATGCTCAGAAAGCGAGTTCACGCTTTTAGCGCTGATCGATAGCTATACTTTCCTAGTCGCTCAAAACGCTGCCGTACGCTCGAAACACTGGAACTCTGCCGTCCCCTCAAATGCTGAGGCGGACTATAGACGCAGCCTTAGGCAGAAACTAGCGATCATGACATTGTTGATGATCATGACATTTGGTGTTGCAGAAGCATACTATGATGCTCCTCCTGGCTTTCAAGTACCACCGTCAAATGGACCAGGGTCTTCTTCTACAAGTTATCACTCGCCAGAGGTTTTTCATCAGGTCTTGCTACTAAAATTGAGAAGTGTTCTCCTGAACTTGATTTGCTAGGTTCCTCCTCGACAAGCTCGATATCCTCAACCAAATGCTGTTGAAGAACCTCTGTACCCGCCTGGTCTTGACATTGAAATTGACCAGAAGCGTGTGTCAACACCAGCTCATTCGAATGTGGTGAGCTTTTATTGTTGAAATCTTATTTCTAGGCGGTAACAACGAGATTTCCCATGGAATTTCTCTCCAAAGAAGGGGTCAGAGGAAGAGGAGGTGGTGACCCATGAGATTATATGTCAAAATAATTATCCACGCCCAGCAGACGAGTTTCCTGCCTGGCCGTTTCAATATGCGTGTCATAGGAACGGAAAAATTCCATAACTTTCATCATTCAGTCTTTTCTTTGCTTGAATTCTTATGAATTTTGCTGATCCGGTCGACATATTGAGGCTCAACGAGAATTTGCCACGCACGAACACACGATTCGCCGCAGCGGCGACGCGAGAAGTCGCTATTGTCTTGCCCGGCACCCCGGTTTCGGCACGGCATTACGCAGCCATTGCCAGGGCACCACTTTTGGTCCTCTTATCAGGACACGCCATCGCGTCGTGATTATTGCTGAAAAATACGAACCCCTGATTGCATCCTCAAATACGACCAATCCTCCCCATGCTACTTCACTTTTCTAGCTTTTTCCAACTTCCTACCACTTTTCCATTTTTTCCCGGAAAATTTCCAGTTTTTCGGCCGAGTCTTTTCCGTCGGGGGGATATACCCAATGTGAAACAGTAGATGTCTCAGATTATCCGTCCTACCAGTTTTCCCGAATTTCTCGAGAAGTTTCTGGTTTTTCCCCAAAATTTTGCTCTCGAGCAGGGAGGGGGGGAGGGCTTGGGAGGTCGTCAGGATTTAACTAAATTTCACTATCATTTTGATTTGTAGGAAATAGTAGTTGTATATATCTCTGGCGGTCCCTCTCCCAACATTGACCAAATACGACCTTCTTTATATGGTCCGTGAAACAAGGGGAATCAACTACCAAAAAAAGTTTTTCTCTGAGGAAATACGAACCCCCCCCCCCCGTTGTGATCATCACAACAATGGCATGCTCTGCCTCCGACATCTCCAATTCTGGGCGAGCCCTTGATGCAGCTTCCGCAGTATTTTAGTGAGTCGTATTCCATATATTTCAGGCTCCTGCTGATCAAGAAGAAACTCAGCCAATCCAGTTGAATAATTTAGAAATTGCGCAGCAGGTCAGTTTATTAAACTCGCACAGGTTGGCTAACGGCACATTCCACGTTGATTGTTAGACGGAGTCACTAGGATCAATGCAACTTCTTCATTAGTCCCTTATTCTTTGTAACACTAGAAGCAGAGGCTCACTAATGAGAAGAACGTAGTCGATTCCACCTGTTCGATCAGGATTGTATGTGCCTTTACCCATTTTCTGAAATTCACAGTGCCTTCATTTTGCCGTGTTAAGGTTTTCGATCTATTGCTGAGGTATCCGCAAGGGCTCCAACTTCGTGAGATCTCGCAACGAATTACGCTACCTCAGAAGAATGGCCAGAAATTGCACGATAATGCGAGAGTTGGCGTAGCTGTCACTACATATAAACGCACATTTTCACTGAGTGCGATAGGCTCAAGTATGCTTATCATCCTCATTGATCCACAATTTCAGATGGCTTTCGTTCAGTAGTTTCTATGAAGGATAGAATAATAGTGTTATTTACAGATGGCCGGATCACAATCATCGATGGAGCGCCAAGGCCAGGAGGCGGAGTGAGTGCAGTTCTTTTCCGTTTCGAAGAACTTATGCCGTAAGGAAGGACTGAAGGACATATAGGTTTAAAGACATAAACCACGATAATTTGAGACTCGGTCTGAAATGCCAGCAAAGCGCTGTACAGCGGGGGGAAAATGGCGAAGAAACGAAGTGAAAAGGTCGAAAACCTGAAGGGGCCTCCTTTTTCATGACTCAGGAAGTAATTTTGGACTAGTTTTCCGTAGGCATCGTGCCAGTAGCCGCTACGGTAGATACGACTGCACATATATCCGTATACTCAATATACTCATATATCCGTGCGCGGCCGCTTCATATCAGCCCATTTTTTTACTTAGCGAATGAAGCAATGCGAGCATCAGGTACGGTCGTCAATTTGTGAGCGGGCGCGCGGTGGGCGCCCGGGTCGGTATGTTGCAGCTTAATGGGCGGGGTACGGCATGGGGATGTGCGAAATGTCGGTGTGAGTACGACCCCCCCCCCTTCGAATGGGGTCCAGGCACGACCCCCCCCCCTCCACGGCTTTTTCGCCGACGACGAGCGATGAGTATATAGTCGGCGAAAAAGTTGTCGAATACAATAACTATGCAACGTATATCCCACGGGCGTACAGAATGCATATAGTGCATATAAAAAAAAAATTAATACGACCCCCCTTTTCCACAAGAAAAAATCAACTATCAAAATAAATTTGTCTTACAAATACGACCCCCCTCCCCAGAGCAAAAGTACGACCCCCCATGGGTTTGACACAACGATGCTGTACCCTGTTAATGGGGCCTTATAGGGTACTTTCCCTGAGAGAGCGCTTACACATGGGCGCGAGATTCCGTCGTGCAAGGCGTATTAACCGCACTCGTCCTGGGGATTTATCGTGCCAACTGCCTTTAAAGTGGTACTCAGGTACTCAGGGAAAATTACTTCGCCGCAGTGGCTAGGGCCGCGAAAGAGGCGCTGGAACCGAGATCACGTATATGTTGCTGAGGCTTGTTAGGGGGTGAGTCTGGCGCGATGCCAGCCCTTCTCCACCACTTGTTGAAGCGGGTAAGCGACAGCAAATGGCGCAGCGCGAAACCCAGCTCACTAAAACGCCCCACCGTACGCAGCAGCCAATAGAGTACAGCACCATGATGTGTGAAATGGTGGTCTCAGTACGACCTCCTCCCCTCAGAGGGTCTTGGTGCGCCCCCCCCCCTACCCCCCTCACCTCACACCACCTACCCACCATTTTTCCACATTTTCCAGTTTCTCACCCAAACGTTCTTCTTTGAGCGGGGCGGGGGGGGGTGAGGGATATTGTTGCTAGTGTTAAATGGGAAAATTTCTTAGATTTCCACGAGACAGGGAAAATCAGGCGAAAGTTCAAGTGGTCTCAGTACGACCTCCTCCCCTCACATCAGAGGGTCTTGGTGCCCCCCCCCCCCTCTCCCACCCTCTCACCTCCCCACCACCTACCCACCATTTTTCCACATTTTCCAGTTTCTCACCCAAACGTTCTTCTTTGAGCGGGGCGGGGGGGGGGTGAGGGATATTGTTGCTAGTGTTAAATGGGGAACTTTCTTGGATTTTCACGAGACAGGGAAAATTAGGCGAAAGTTCAATAACCGGAAAAAATTTTTCCCCACGCAGCGCATTTCTCTCAAAGGCGCATACGACCCCCCTTCCTCCGTCTCCCAAAGACCAATAGACCCCCCGCATCGGCGGAAAAGTACGACCCCCTATTGTTTCTCACAAGGATGCAGCGAAGACTGTACTCCCCGCGACAAGAGCACCAGGACTCAATTGTTTCAACTGGACAGTGTCGCAGAATGTCAAACAGGGCGATGTTCTGCTAACTTGTATGTGTCGCTGCAGAAAGGGAAAAATGTCGCATACTTTTTACGTCGGTTAAACCAGTTAACAGCCGAATCAGTCTTTTTGTAGAGCAGAATGTGATCTTGTTGAAGTCCTGGTCCTTCTTGAAGAGCACTGTTGCAAATATTACAGGCTTATCCTTAGCACCGATCCGAAGGGAATCTCTTAAGTTTTTTTCCTCGTCTATCCCGCAGTCTTAAAAAATTGTGAAACGAGAAGTCTCTCATTTGAAATGACGGATGGCGAGCCGTTTCTATGAAGACTGATCACCAAAAGCGGGTGTCCTTTAGGGAAGAGCTACAAAAAAAGCATTGACGCATTTTACCCTTTTCACCCCACTCAGAGAAAACCAGGCCAAACTTTTGTTAAATTTTTCCTTTTCCTCTGGAGGTAGAGCTTCCTGGGAATTTGTCTCCATGTATAGTGTGACCCCCTTCCCTTACAAATATCGTAAAGGCACGAAAGCATCTGGTCCCCGCACTTACGCCAGCGCCAAAATACTCTGAAGCACCATATTAGGTGGGGTCTTTTTTCTGGGGCCAGTTTGGCCTATCCTCGAGTTCAAATGTCGTATCCACTTGGCACAGAAATGCCTGCACCAGGCGCTACATGCCCTGGCCCAGGCTGTTTTGATGCCGGCAGCGTGGACGCAAGGCGTTTTTCTGCCAAGTACAGTATTAAGGCAGTTGGGACCCATGTTTAGGTAAGGCCACGCCCTTGCGGCTCGCCTGCAATAGTGACTGGGAGACGGTCAAAAGAATCGCAGCAATCGTGGAAACATGGTCACCGGCGGGCCGCACGCAGCGCGGCGGTTACTATGTATTGTCTTGTACCCTCATGGTGACTCATGGTCATCATCTCGGAAGGAAGGAGTGAACAAAAAAACCATTGCGACCTTTGTGTGGTTCCTGTCATTCCTGTTTTTGACTTCGTTAATCACCCCAAGCGGACGAGTTATGTGTTTTCGGGGCCAAACTTGACTTGAGGAAGTTTTCGAGCAGATCTACCTTTAGAGAAAAATTTCGGCGAAAATCTGACTTGATCATCTAAGAGTAGGATAGTGAAAAGGTCAACAGGGCCGAATTTATTTGTAAAATACTAACGCCATAAGTGTAAAGATGGCAGACCACTTACCAAAACCAGTTGAAAATTCAATTTTTTTTTCTTCGGAAATACAATTAGACCGCACAAAATGCAAGCGTGTGTAATTTCTGGCATTGGCATTTTTCGTTGGTTTTAGTGGGATCAGCAAAAGGTGGAATCAAACTTGAGCGATTTCAGCCGAAACCACCCGTGGACTTGGACAACTACTCGACCGTCTCTCCATATGGGTTTCATCGCGATTACTTCGATCGTGATATTGACAGAAGAGAAAATCCTCGAGAATTGAACGTATGATTTACATCTTTGAATGAGTTACTGGTAAGTAACAGAATTCTTATACAGAGAGCTGACAACGATAACGACGACCGAACAATAACGAGAAGAACTGATTCACAGACGTATCGTGGGAACGGTACTGCCATCTGTTTAGATGACCAATGTTATCCCAATGTGACTGTTTCTATTTTAGATGAACAATCTTACACGAGAGGACGTTATGATAGTGGAGGAGAAGCGAGAAATAACCGTTTCAGTGCCCCCACACACGATCCCCAACAACGTCGTCGCTCACCAAGCCCGGCTAGATCACGTGCTTCTAGCACGTATGCTGAGGAAGATCGATTCAGACAAGGTTGGGGTGGGGATCGTTATCCTCCCCCTCCATATAGACGTGAACCGTCTCCCGATCGACCGTATGAGCATGAGTACAAAGGGGTGTGGCCGAGGGAGCAAGGTACACACGAAGTTCTTTCTCTTTGTAAGATTTGCAATACGGCTCTTAATTTAGACCGATATGCACGATTCGATGACGACATGGCTAGGAATGGTTTTCAAAAGCGGCGCGTACCACAAGAACCGAAGAAGTATGAACGCAAGCACATGTATCTGATGGATTCTCACGATGTGCCGTATGAGGATTATGTACGTTCAGTAGCTCTCACTTATTTTTCCCCCATGTGAGAACTCGTCCGACCACTCCCTTTTTTGCCTTAAGCACGCACAAGCGCGATTCAGCAGGGATTCGGCATAGGGCGTTTCGGGCGGAAACCTTCTTCAGTATTTGAGCCGCACAAATCACTGTTTTCAAACGCGGATCCATTGATACCTTGGGTGCGATCCACAGGCCCAGCGTGCTGGTTCCGACGGTGCCTTACAACAGTCTCGTCAGTTATATCGCCCGAAATATAATAAAGGAAATCAACTGATCTCCATGGCATAATATCGGGTTGTCCGGAAAGTTCCCAGCGTTTTGTGTTACTATTTTTTTGTATTGCTGATTAAAAACTCATTCTCCCTTGCGTCTCAGTAGTACATCCTGAGAGAGAATTTTTTGCGCTAACTGATGGTATTTTTTGCGCTATCTGATGGTATAATTGCCGTTTCACCATTGCTTGATAACCCCCTTTTCCCAAGACTTTTTGAAGCATGTCAAAAGAGCAACTTCGGACGATATTTTTCTTCAACTACAAATTGGGTCAATCCGCAGTCGAGACAGCTCGACAAATTAGTGGGGGCCCAATAGTGTTGGAGAAAGCACCGTGCGACAATGGTTCGACAAATTTCGTTCTGGAGATTTCAGCCTTGAAGATGAACCTCGAGCGGTCGAGGAGGCTGACCCATCCCAAACAGTTCGAGAGATTGCAGAAAAGCTAGGCGTTGGCAAATCCACTGTTGCGGATGGTCTGAAACGCATTGGGAAGGTGAAAAAACTCGACAAGTGGGTGCCCCACAATTTGAGTGACCGGCAGAAATTGGCACGTCTCGAGGTTTCTTCTTCACTGCTTTTGCGCAACAGAAACGACCCGTTTTTGGACCGAATTGTCACCTGTGATGAAAAGTGGATCATGTATGATAACAGGAGACGTTCCGGACAGTGGTTGGATGCCGACGAACCACCGAGGCAATTTCCAAAGCCGAATCCTCACGAAATGGTCACAGTGTGGTGGTCATCGGCTGGTGTGATCCACTATAACTTTTTGTCACCAGGCCAAACCATCACAGCAGAGTCCTACTGTGAAGAAATCGACGAAATGTACCGAAAATTGCGTCAGCTGCAGCCAGCACTTGTCAACAGAAAGGGTCCGATTCTTTTGCATGACAACGCCCGCCCACACGTTTCACAAATCACTATCCATAAATTGAACGAATTGGGGGTTGAAGTTCTACCTCACCCGCCATATTCTCCAGACCTTTCACCAACCGACTATCACCTTTTCAAACATTTTCAGAACTTCCTTGCTGGAAAATACTTCATCAATCAGGACCAGGCAAAAAAGCCTTGGATTTCGTGGATTCTCGACCACCCAGTTTTTTCTTTGATGGGATTTATCGACTGGTGTCACATTGGCAAAAGTGTGCTGATTCGAACGGTGCTTATTTCGATTGAATCCGATGAGTATTAAGAAAGTTATGATCGTTTAAAGTGAAACACTCAAAACGCTGAGAACTTTCCGGACAACCTAGTATAATGCGGACGCATTTTCAAGTGCTCCCATCCAAATGGAAATCAATTACGCGGCTCCCACCGAGAGAAACTTTCTGGAACTGTTCTTGACCTTTCTTCTTGAGCAAACAACTAGCGCAAATCCGCTCAGTTCTCAGCCTAATCGTGTTCGATGACGGAATATGGAGTTTTAGGTGAAGCTTACCCATTTTGTCGCGTTGGATGAGTTTTATGTACGCTTTGAGAGTGAGGAAAATCGATATCTGGATATGCTCGCAGAGTTGAGGTTGGTGTTCTTTTTCGGATCCATAATTTTTTTCTTTCTTTTTGCTTTTTCAAGCCGCTTCTATGCGAGGTGGTGCTGCTCGAATTTCGCTTAATCAGAAAACACCATGAGGATGTGCGGCGCCGGTAAGATCCTTCCATTTCAACGACCACCGAGAGGAGTCGGGTAGGGATAGCTCCCGGAAAGCCGAATACGTCCCCTTGGTTTGCAACCAAACATGACCGGCGTGAATTCCACAAGAAAGATGATTCTCTGTTTTCTTTCTCTGTTTCTGACCAGCTAGCGGGCATGTGACAATACAGTTGTCATTCGCCATTCTGCTGATGTGTGGGGCTAGCGGTTTTGCCTGCCGCGTGCAGCAGCTGGATAGCTCGAAGCTGCATTTGCCAGTGTCATGTTTACCATTTGTTTTCTGTAGAGTACCTCCGAAGAAGCTGAGTGATAAGCCTACGGATATCAACTCCTGTGGAACATTACATTCGAGCCACTGCGCCGATTGCCGCACGATGCTCGCGCGCGACAGCTCGGCATTGTGCTATTGTTTTGGACGTTTCTCATAGCTATCTCTATTCCCTCAGAGTCCTCTATCCATTTAAAGTTACGAGGTACTAGTGCTGTATTTTATATCCTTGATGAACATATTGATTGGTCCCACTGTTCTTCAGAGGAGCTCCAGAACCAGGGGTAAAATATCATAGACAAACTGTACACTCACCTGCTCTAATGGATCCTTGTCATGTGCGAAATGAATGGGTCCGCAGCTGCTTTAGCATGCCACTTTCCCGGTCAAGACTGCACGGCTTCCCATGTGCAATCTGTATACTCCGAGCGCGCTATCCTTAAAGGCAGTTGGCACGATAAATCCCCCGACGACTAGGATCAATACTCCTGGCAGGATAGAATTCCGCGACCCTGGGCAGGCGCTGCATAGCGGTTTCCCCGAGGAAGGTGCCCTTATAAGGGCCCTATCAAGCCACAACTTTACGTCCCAAACGCCCGCCACGCCCGCCCGCCCACAAATGGACGACCGTTCCTGACGCTCTAATCGATTCATTTGCTAAGCAAATTATGAAGCGAAGGGATTGGTATGAAGCGGCCGTGATGCTGCATGGGTACACATATGCAGCCGTATCTTCGGTAGCGGTGATTGGTAAGATGCCTACGGGAAACTCGTCCGAAATCGATTTACAAGTCACTGAGAACGGA
Source organism: Cooperia oncophora (assembly GCA_036418165.1). Classification (NCBI taxonomy): domain Eukaryota; kingdom Metazoa; phylum Nematoda; class Chromadorea; order Rhabditida; family Trichostrongylidae; genus Cooperia; species Cooperia oncophora. The sequence goes on from MU912353.1 coordinate 50,922, forward strand.
GGCTTTTCTTCGCAGGATTTTGACCGTTTCACTCCGTTCTTTCGCCATTTCCCCACTATACAGCGCCCTACTAGCATTTTAGGCTAAGTAGGAAACCATCGTGCCAAGTGCCTTTAATGCAATGTTTGCGTCAATACGGAAGTCCACGGCGAAACACGCCCTGAGTGGTAGAGAACCAGAAGGGAGAGAGCGCAGCTAAGTAGCGCGTTTGGCTACGGTTAGGCCGTGCTCTAGCGGAGTATGGAGACGCTCTTGAATAATGATTATTGTTCGTTGTTCAGCAAAACGTTTTCTAGGGATGACTACAAAGGAGAGTTGGAGTTCGCGGCACCGCAGCTTTGGATGAAAGGCGATGGAGTGGCTGTGTGGTTAGACCGTCAATGGCAACGAGGTGTAGTGTGTAGTCCGATCACGAACAATGTAGTAAGTACCTTTATTTTTCTGAAATTGCCATTCTTGTGAGGTAATGCTGAACGTCTTCAGGTAGCGACCTTGGACGTGTTTCTTATCGACGTTGGAAAAACGGTTACAATATCTAAAGATCAGGTTCTACCACTACATAGTTACTATGATGACAAGCCTCCGTTTGCCGTTTGCTGTACTGTTGGAAGTTTTGATATCTATCAAGGGGTAAGTAAAAGCTCCTTGCGGGAAACTCCATATACTTTCTTCCGCCGTCGTTTACCTTTTTCTCTGCATAGCCGGGCTTCAGAGTGTGTTTCCAGTTTTCTGGTTCTGTGAGGAAGTCTGTAAGAGGATTTACTAAGCTTGAACACGATCTGATTTGTGTCAATATTTTCTTGACCGTTTGCGGCTTTTTCTAATTCCGATTCCCTTTCGGCGACGACATTGGGAATATCCACCCTTTTTCTGTGGACTTTGCAGTATCTTGGAGTTTTCTTTGGATCGGAAGTTGGGAATACGACGGCCTTGACGGAATGGTACACGGAAACGGAAGCGTCCTCCAGAACAACATAAACAAATCGCTCCCTCACAGTCACACCTCCCTGCGGTCTCTGTGCAACCCCTAGCTCACAAATCTCTCTATCACATCTCGCAGTAGTTGATATCATCCAGTGCAAAAAAAGAATACAAAAAGAAAACAACAAAAACGCAGAGGAAAAACTCTTGGAAGGAAAAAGGTTATCAACGCGGTGTCTGAATTTGGGATTGTCGAGGTTTTGCATCACGAAAATTGCGTCACTCGTGCTTTTTACGCGTTTCACCTCGCGAAATGAGTTGAATTGAATGTATATACCTCCAATGAGTAAACTGTAATAAAGGGGAGCAGAATTATCCATGGGCATTAGCAATGCCCGCCGCCCCAACTAAGAACAACTGAGTGGCCTCCGTCGGAGGACATCTAGCAAGTAAGGCGGTCCAACTGAGCAGGCGTTAGAACTAGAACTTACAGCGGCTGTAGCTCGCTTCTCGCTCGCTGTGCAGACGAATAGAGTGGGACAGTCTCTAGCTTGGGGGCTGTACTACTTGCACAAGGAAGGACGACCATGTACTACTCGAGCGCGGGGGCTGTCTTTAAGAGAACCTTGAAAAATCAGCAAGGTTTTCTCACGCTGAACAATATTTTTTCATTTGTTTGTTAAGATGTGCGAATTATCAATGATCAGACAGTAATCACAAAATTACATCCTGAGCGCGAAAAAACGAGCTCCCTGTTCCAGGCTGGATAATAAAGCGAAGAATTCCTTTAAGGCAGTTGGCACGATGGTTTCCCACTCGGCCTAAAATGCTAGTAGGGCGCTATGTAGTGGGGAAATGGCGAAAGAACGGAGTGAAACGGTCAAAATCCTGCGAAGAAAAAGCCTCCGTTCTCAGTGACTTGAAAATCGATTTCGGACGAGTTTCCCGTACGGCATCTTGCCAATCACCGCTACCGAAGATACGGCTGCATATGTGTACCCATGTATGCAGCATCACGGCCGCTTCATACCAATCCCTTTGCTTCATAATTTGCTCAGCAAATGAATGAATACGAGCGTCAGGAACGGTCGTCCGTTTGTGGGCGGGCGGGCGAGGAAGGCGTTTGGGACGGAATGTTGTTGCTCGATAGGGCGTTATAGGGGTACCCTCCTTGGAAAAGGCGCCACGGAGCGCCTGTCCGAGGTCACGGAATTCTGTTAAGCCAGTCGTATAAATCCTAAGCGATTTATCGTGCCAACTGTCTTTAAAAAAACTGGGTTTTCCGGCCCGAAATGGATACTTTTGCACGGAGTTGCATAATCAAAGTGGAATTCTAACTCAGCAGTTATTTCTGCTTCGCGTCTAAGGTCACCTTTAGTTGACGTAATCCTGATCGCGACCAAGTTACCCAAATGATCCAGAAAGGTGGCGCGTAGCAGTTTGGAGTTCACCACCGGCAATGTGCAGGACATTGTTATGTACTGGTTAATATTAGTCATTAATAATAGTGTTTCAGAGACGTCCGGACTTAGTGGAGGAGTGTAACAAAATGGCGGACGCCTTCATGAATGCGAAACCGGGAGCGCTACTAGCTGAAATTAAGGACAAGGTACGAGCTTGATGAGGTGTTTTTTTACTCTGACCAGTCATTATCCCCTTGAACGAGAGGGCGTGTTAAAGGCGTACATGCGCAGCCAGGGAGGCCTTTTCCACCAATGATGTCGTCTGAGTCTACAACAGTCGTTTGAAAAGGCTGTTCTGGCTGCGCTGCAATATACGCCACCCCCCCCCCTCACACGCCTTCTTTGCACGGATAATGGCTGGGATTCTCTTCAAACTTTAAAGTGATGAGTTCGATAGCAACACGGGTTCTGTAATACTACTCATTTACTATTTGAAAAGGCTTGTCATTGCTCAGGGTTTTCGGACACAGGACGATTATTGGGTTGTAGCATTGGTTTTCCTTACCTAATATTAGGTCATCCCATTCAAAGTGCCCAAGATTTTATTCATATAAAACGAAGAGGAAAATAGATAAAAAAAGTAATATTTTGGCTCGAGTTAAGTAGATCCCTCCTTCACCAATGACCCGCTCCCAGTGCCCCGAAAGCCTTTGGACCTCTGGTACCTTCGATTTTTCAACAAGTGCGAGTAAATTGCTGTTGATGCCAATTTCGGCGAATGACAAAACATTGTAGCGTTTGCCGTCGGAGAGTACCCTCGACTGACCAGAACAGTTGGAATCGAACGGCTTTATGTTGGGCGAATGGGGCGATTGAAC
>MU912354.1:0-49709 GCA_036418165.1 Cooperia oncophora
CCCACGAGAGAGATCTGCCCAAAAGGCTGGCCGCCGCGACTCGGCCCAGTCCTCGATCACGTCCTCGAGGTCGCGCTCGTTCTTCAGCGTTTTCGGCGTCCAAGAATTTTTGGATGGACCGGAAGATGTGGTAAATCGCATGGACTATATGTCCGGGCTAAGTACGGTGGTGCGTGATCGTCTTGATGCCAGCCTGTCCAAGGACGGCCTGAGTAAACGCTCGCTTTGTGGGGCGCGCGTTGTCTCAGAGCACTACGTTTGCAAGTTTCTGGACAAGGCGGCGGTTCAACCTTGACCTCCTGCAATTCTTTAGATGAGGGTCTTGCGTCACTTGTGCATTGTTGGGTAGATGCTGTAGCTGGACGAGGCCGTGGCGAGCGAACCAGAAAATTCGGCTATCGCGTAGCCCCACACCTCCCCGCCCGCCACCCGCCGGCGCTACCGCCCCCCATCTGCGCGCGCTCCAACTTATTCGATCGGCCATAGTTTTTCATTGGTGAGGCGCGTCGCACCATTGTTGACATCCAGTTCTTAGAAGGGGTGTTATTACCAAACTGCTCGACCATGCTGGTCGCGGCGCTGACGTCTGGAGATGTCCAGGTTGGTAGTATTCAGCAAACATCGGCGGTGGTGGTGACTATCACTCCATCTTCACTGCTTTAATTGTGGGAAGAGCCGGAAAGGAAATTTAGAGTAGGGCTGCTTCAGAAGATAGCATGCGCGAGTACTTTCAGTATTGCGAAATCTCTAATGCAAAATCACTAAAAGCGTTCTTAAACGCGACGCTGTTTTTTAGCAACAAATATGGCCCTATCGAACTTTGTGGACACCCCTAGATAGCTGCTAGGGCGTTGCGGGTGAACATTCCTAACATTAGAGAAAAGCACCTCGCAGCGCTCGCGTTGGGGGCGCTTGAACCTGTCCTGCAGGCGTAATCATATCCCACACGTCTTGGATTTACTTCGTGCCACTTGCCTCTCAACTTTCTTACTTTTTCGTCCGTTGAAAACGTCGCACCTTGGCGGGGTACGACGCCTTTGTGATACCGACGCGAGGCATGAGTTAGCTACGAAAGCGAAATTGCTACAAGGTTGCTCTCTCTTTTTTTTTCTAGTTGCTCGGGTCGCTGTTAGCATCGCAAGCGGTGACCTCCAGTCTAAGCCCGTTCAATCGTATGCATTCTCTGAATAACGAACTTTCACGCTTTCCCCTCACCTCTGTAAACGGCTCGTGAGCCCTTTAGTGGGTCCACTGACCGTTCACGACTCCCTGCTTCCAACCGATAATTAATTTAATAACGACCGACTGGCTGGACCGTTACAGAGTTCGAACATTCCGTGAGGATTTCTTTGCCTCCCCTTGCGAACTGCCTGCAACCCGCGAGTTTTTTTTAATTTGAGATAGCCCACGTCGGTGGCATGTTCGGCCCACTCAGAAAGTGCTTCATGGTTGCGCATATTCCACCTCCAATCTTTCCGCTCGGATGGGATACGCTACTAATGGATTACACAAAGTGATAACAGCTGGTAAGAGGTTTGTAAGAAGAGGAAAGTCGCAAATTTGTGGTGGGCGGATGCTCAAAAACAGTGGGATTTTAGTTCTAGGAGTGACATGGATGATGGAGCGTAGACCAAAGTCAGCTGAGTGAGCGGGGGTTGACAATGATAAAGGCAGACAGGCGGCGTGAAGAGCGAGAGTACCGAAACCAAAACTGCACTTTCTCTCAAATGCTAGGAGCCCGTCCCGGACTGAGGTGTGATCCCATCCTTTCGGGACATCATAAAGCATGGGATGGGGACAGCTGCATGGTTTTCGAGAGAAAAAACCATAATGTCAAATGGATCAGGCAAAGAGTTGTGTTCTAGAGGAATGAGCCCACGATCAGTCCTTACTGTTTTGAGCTCATCTCACGGAGAGCTACCCGTTGACTTCAAAAAGAACGTTTACGGAGAGTTTCACTCGGCAAGAAAAGTAGTAAGGTAGAGCGGCGTAAAGTCGCAAGGTTGCAACGCAGTCACCTTTGGCAGGTGGGAGGTTGATTCGCGCCTACAGTGAAAGATGTTCTGATCGTGCTGTCTTGCTTCGTTTGCATACTCTCTCGCTGCTTTTGGTTTGCCTCTCCCTTTCGATATCCTCGTCGACTGGTTTTGCTTCTCGCGCTTGGCAAGAATACCGGGGCGCTTTTGACTGGTTTCGCTTCCATTTTTTCTTTACATTTTAGAAAGTCAACCAGTTCATATAACCTGCTGTTTTCTAACGTGACCGCTACATATTGAACTTTTTCTTGTAGCGAAGAACTGTCTTTAAGGGGAGCATCTACAACAGTACTGACGATAACTTCGCAGAATATGGCGCAAATTATAACTCTCAGTGATTGATTGCGTAGATTTCTACTTTTCATCTATTCATGAGGCGGTATAATCAAAATGGATTCATGGGTGGTGTTTAATTTTCAAGGAGTTCTGAGGGGTGAGCAGCAAATGACCTTACCAACCTGTACTCTCTATTTTGCCGTTCATGACAGGCATCAGTAAGCAGCCATTTGAAAGCGTTCTGTAGCAGTGTGCTGGTGTGCGGCAGAAGTAGGTCGTCTAAGGCACAGAAGGCAGAGAAGAATGACATGGCGAGTGATACTGCTGCGGTGGCGATGAACACATAAAAACTTGTCGGGCCTTCTATGGCCTTAATGGCTGCAAGAGGTATTGTAAGTTGCTGAGTATTGTTATGGCGCAGGGAAAAGAACGGAATATTTCAGACGGTGAGGGCTACAAGCGGAAGTTCAGCACGACAACTGCGCGTTTAGATAAAATGGTTCTGTCCTAAATCCTAATCCGCTATGTCCGTGGCGTGTGTATGTGTGTGCGTCTGCCTGTTTGTCACGAATTTGCATAGAGCGCCGCATTAGCAGTGAGGACCATTTGGATCGCAAGGAGTGATTTAGGAGGTGTGACGAGAACACTACTGGTGGGTGACAGGAAGTGATATCATATAATAAGATCTTATAAGAGGCGTTAGAGGAGAGAGGTCACAATATTCATAACGCGGGTGACAGTATCGGTTAGCTCTTGATTCCAAGATATGATGAAGGGTATGGTAAGAACATTATTGGTGGGTGACAAGAACTGTCGCCGCTGATAAGATTCCATAAGGGGCGTTAGGAAGGTGAGGTCATCGTATTCACACGCAGGCCACAGCATTAGCGAGGCGTACGTCTGACGTGAATCGTGGGTGACTGGAAGCGATAACTACTGATAGAAGCTGATAAGGGAAGTTGCAGTCGTCGTCGCTGTTCAAGGTGGTTCACGCTACCAAATCATAGAGATTCAGTGGTGAGGACACTGATGACAGGGGACAGGTAATCTTATCAATTGATGAAAGATATGATACCATCCGCGCTACATTTTTATCACTTCTTACCGCTATAATGCCGAGTATTAGAGGCTCAGTGTGCAAACCCTTTTCTTTGATGGAAAGGTGGTCCAATGAAGTATTTGGTTTTAGATGTATGCAATGGTGTCGAGCGGAGGGGGGGGGGAGGGTATATAGTGAACCGGGAAAATCGAGAAATTCATCACTCATAAAAATTTTCGCAAATCTGCCTGCTAAAAGATGTGTTAGAAGGTGGCGGCCGCAATTGAAGCAAAATAAGGAGGAGATCTAACAACTAGGAGTGGGGACGTCCTGTCGGTGGTAACATTCGAGCTCACCGTGCACTTTGATATGTACACGCAATGTGGAGTTCCCTTTTCAATGCCGCCCATGACTCTGCAGTTATGCCTGTTCCGGGTGTTGAAGACTCATAAAGACTAATTCAACTATACCTATTCTGATGTCGTAATGCGGTCCTTAATGATGTGGTGCAGCCTTCTCACGGTTGAGAATCTGTGGTAAGCAAGAGGGACTAGATATTGGCAGATAATGACTGATGTTGAGCTATTTTCAACTCATTTCCCTACATTTCAATAAAAGAATAACTTTCACCATTTGGCACATTTAGCGCACTGGGAGGTAGAACCTACACTAATCGAACTCACCTTCGGCGTAAAGAAGCAAGGCGGGCATTGGAATCATGATCTGGAAGGTAGAATCAACATTACACTGCGTTTGCGAGTTGACAATCATTTGTTGTAAAAGTTGTAAAAATAAGGAAAGAAGATGGAAGCGAAGCACTATGTGAAGGAGCGGCTTCACAAGTTCGATCTTACCAGAATCACGTTTAGAGCCATTCGGCCTCATCGGACTTCTGCATGAAGACGAATGAGTGTACAAAAGACTTGTGTTCGTAAACATCTTCGATATTGCTTTGAACCATGTGCGTAAACACAAAGGCAATGGCTCATCCAATGCCACCTCCCTCATCGGCTGTGCCTCATATATGCCAAGCACTGTGAATACGGTAACCTTCCCGTTCTAAGGCCCCTTAACGAATCCTGCTAGCAGTTCTTGTCACTCAGAAGTAATGTTCAAGTCCCATACCCGGTATCATAGCTTGGAGCTAACTTACTATTGCTGTTACCCGTTTTGCGAACATGACAACCCTCCCCTTCTGACGCCTCCTGTGAAACCTTATCAGCTAATATCATTTCCAGCCACCAGTAATGTTCCTGACCCTAAATCATTGTCCGAAACCATTCATTGCTACGGCTATAAATTTCGTGACACACATACGCAGCGGATCATGTATAGTAGGATTCTCAAGGGCAAAACCCCAACCGCAGATGGTATAAATGAGGTAATGGGAAAGTTACCCACATGGGGAACATGAAGCAGTGTGGGGCGTTCACTTGCTGTGCAGACGCTTTCTTTAGACAATGTGCACAAGCATATGAGCTGTATCTTTTCTGCAGCCCTAAAAATAAGTGGTATCGACGAAATCCAGTTGCGACAGAATGCGATGACGCACGCATACCTCTATACCGCATCCAAAGTTCAGCTAACGGCTACCTACGATTGCCTAATGGACCGTTTGTCTTGCTACTGACTTTTCCTTTCTGACAGATGAGAGTGAGGTAATGAAGAAATGAGCTGCTACCGTTGTGATACCAACAGTAGACAAGGAGCTCAATTTTGTCTCAGTACGTACAGTGTCGGTTCCGCAAGGCTCTCAATCTAGGGCATTTGCGACGGATTTCTTTCTGCTTTTTCCTCACTAAAATGATACTTACCACCCTGTCATTAATAATTCTTCGCCAGTACTCACAGATTGTGTTCGCGAAACAAGTCTTTAGGAGAGTAAAGATCAATAGTGGATAAGGCTCAAAAAGCGATGAGTTCCCCATTCGGATTCGAAAAAGCAAACTAGTGGTCTAGAACCAACGTAACTTTCCATATCCTCTTCTTTAAGGGTCGGAAAAAAGAGACGTTGTAACGTGGGTCTCCATATCCACTTCAATTTTGTGATTTCTTTCACAATAGGATTGATTCTCAGAACATCCTTTATTATGCTAGGGTAGACAGGCCCAGCCTATTAGGAGAGTGAAGATCAATAGTGGATAAGGCTCAAAAAGCGATGAGTTCCCCATTCGGATTCGAAAAAGCAAACTAGTGGTCTAGAACCAACGTAACTTTCCATGTCCTCTTCTTCAAGGGTCGGAAAAAAGAGACGTTGCGCTTGTCAACAGTTCAAGCGGCACACCGCAATGAAACTCAGAATTCTGGTTGAATGAATTGCTGGAACACAGCCATAATAATAGATAGATTGCAAATGCTACGGAGGAGTAATTTGAAACGATGAATATGACTTAAGTGATGACAACAAAACATGCACAAATACGAGAAAACTAAACGTACATCCGCGGAATAAACAAGTACGTCTACAAGAAGTCAAAGAATCAGAAAATGAAGGAAAAACAGTGGAAATCCATGAAGGTTGCAGCAATATCAGAAAAAAGTGGTGATATGAACTTACGTCTGTGTGTATACGAGGCCAGCGGTGTCACTTTGTGTTAAAGTAGAAAAAAAAATTATGATCAAAACCTAAACAGTAATACACAACAACATTAACTGAATCTTAAAAATAAAAAAGTAAAACGCATAACAACTTATAATATGACCAAGCTTTGCACAGGTAGCAAAGCAAGCAATATCATCTCTAACAGGGGGGGGCCAAAAAAAGTCCAGTTTTGACCATAGTCACATATCAGCAAAGTTTTCGGCGACCCCAATACAGAGATGTGGATACAGTACCAGGGGTAGATGCCCAAGATGTTCCTCTTAAGCAGGAGCTGTCGCCTTGCCCCATCACCTTCCTTACACCAAAATACTGAAGTCGATCTCCAGTCGCAATCAATTGACTGGAGAAGACCTTCGGAAATCATGTCCCGCTCCAAACAGCTTGGAAACTTCTAGTGTAAGGTCACTATGCTGTCTACCTGTGAGACCAGATAGCTCTCAATATGCGGAGCTCCTCGCAACATCGAGCAGCTTGCGTCAAACGTGTCGCTAGCGGTCTAGACAATCATCCTTCACCGTCGGTCCCGAGCCGCGAGTTTGATGTGTGGACCCAGGGTAACGCCGGAAAATGGGAGGACCGAATTTTTCTTTGTAGACTCGTACTAAAGGTGAGGCGCTGACGGTTACATCGACAACTCGAAAGAATGTCGTGCGCTCGTCCCTCCTTGGAGACCTTGTATCTGCTAGCAGTTGGGTGCACCGACATGGAATCGAAGGGCTTTGGAAAAACTCTCGCCTACTTCGAATGGAAAGGCGGTTTCGTTTGCCTGAGGCCAGATGTATATTTCAATTATATCCGCTGACGCTGAACCCAACTCAATTACCCATTGGGCGGATTCAAACGTGGTCTAAAACGGTTTCGGCGAAATCAGAACCATCTCGCTGATCTCAGGCACCACGTCGCAGTCGCTGCCAGAATCTCCTCGACTGGCGCTCATACCAGAGCGGGCGGAGTGTCTTTATATATTAATTCCTTAATATGGTGGTGCATTGTCCCCGATAAGTACTTACTTAAGTGTACTTATCAGCGCTTCGATATTTCAATGGGCAAAGACTCTTTTTTGCCCCCGCTCCCGCCCCTGTATATAAGTCAGAGGTTCTCTATGTGTTAGTTTGTTTGACACTTAAGGCAACGTCGAGTTTAACGAAAAACTAAATTCAGAAATCCCAAACCACCGAGAGAGAGTCACGGAATCGTAAAAAATAAGCAACCTGAATAATGGGTTGGCCGATTGAAATAGGGTAAGAGGGGCCCTTGGTTTGGATATGTCACCGATTGGCAGCGTTCGCTGCCAAAATTCATCGGTTGTTCCGTAACCAAGCATAACACGAAAGGCCCTCGAAATCACTTCTTCTTGCACAGCAAATTCTCATCAGCGACATGTACGAATTATGGAGGACTGCCTTCCAGGGGTGAGGTACTATACGATATTCCGAATGAATGGGAGTAGGTGAGACAGTTAAGGTAGCAACGTGGGAAGGTCCGAAAAAAATTATGAATTCATTGACTTGAAACCAACTAAATCGAATCGAGCGTTATTGATTACCATGCTTATATGGAAAACATAAAGGATAAAAGGATAAAGTCTTCGCCGTTGATCAATCCCATTGTGGGATGCGGCACGCATTCTACTTCCATTCAGAATCGTAGTGGCTTTTTTGAATGCGATGTGGCCTATACAATGACTTGCGGTGGCCAGCCGATGTACAAGTCAGTGTTTTATCCTCCCAGACGAATCTGGCACCAATTTACCGTCCTCGGAGGGTAGAAGGCTTGGTTGGCCTAGGCGGGAGTCGGCCCGGAAATTGAACCCGGTGCCGCGCGCGAGTGGTAAGCGCGCCACTTGTCGCTACACCACCTCCGCCACATGGAATACAGTACATATATATCCGTGGTCTCAGCAATTAATTTATGGAGATTAGTTTTGGTAGAGCCCACTGTCGTGGCATTGCTCGGAAGCCACGTAAATATAGATAAATTAAGGTACATCGGACCATGCAGCTATTGCCCTTTCGTTCGCTCTTCGCTTCTTTCTTCGTGGTTGGATCGCGACGAACCCTCGAACAGCTTTTGAAGTTAGGCACGGAGAGGCTCTCAACGGCGGAAGAAGGACTGCATCTTTCGAGCCCCAAGAGGATTCAACTTATTGTTAATGCACATAAACGTTGTGTTAAGTTTTTGAACACGATCTCCTCCTCATCTTTTCTGCTCTAGTGACCCCTGCGAATATCCCATTCTAACTACTTCTTGCAAATAATTCCAACTTCCTAAAAATCTTCGAAATTGTATTCCCAAAAAACAAGTGTGCAGCTGCAAAAGCAGCAACCGCATGGCCATTTTCGTGTGCCAAACGCTCCCATAGCTTGCAAAAACAATTCTGTAAACATTGCAGAAATAGTAAATAGCGAGACGAGAAATCAACGATAACAAATTTTTCCTCGGCAAAACAAAATCGCTGTTGCGTTTTGCGCAAGCAGTGTGTACCCCGGTTCTACTATTGCATGCATACCAGCATGTAGCGGTAGCAAATGCTGGTAGCAAATGGCGTACATATAGTGTTTGTAAGTGTATCACCTGTAGTGGAAGCGCACTGCAAGGATACCGAACGCAGAATCAATGGCGACAGCAGACACTCTGTGAGCAAAGGAGTCAAAATCTAAAGTTTGAGTGAAATGTTATCAGAGCTATCAAGAAACGAGTTGCGGCCCATGAAGGATAAAAACAAAAAAAGTGAAGAAGGAACACAGACAGATCCGATACTACGATGTTAGACTCTTATTCAACAGCAGAACAGCGAAAAGGTGAGAGGTTGCGGAATCCAACAAAAAAAGCTATTAAGCGCTCTGAATTAGATTTGCCTGCTACTATACTTGATTGGAGAGCCTTCATCAATCGACTCCACAGGAGCATCAGGGGCATTCACGGATATTTACCTCCGAAATCTCTTGAATGCATGGAACTGTTCACACGTGTTGGTGGTCTTCTTTCATTTGACTGATGTTTCTAGTCATCTCAAAGATGCCTGATAAGGTTAGGTGAAGGCCTTTACTCGCTCATTTCATCCTGATGCTGACCTTGGTGCCGTAACCTAGATCTCACGTACTTTCGTTTCGCTTAGCTTCGTTTTTGCTGAATTAAAAGCAGTTTCCAGGCATGCTTTATCTATGTCCACGATATTTTAGACCCACGCCAAGGAAAGCCAAAAAATAATTTGACAAAATAATTTGAAAATTCCGATTTTTTTACTTGTTTCATGTTTTTCCCCCTGTATATAGGTAGCCGCCTTCCTCCCTCTCCTCACTTTCCTTATAAGGCTAGCGAACCATCTTTTGGGCGGATCGGCAGACCCATACAGCAAAACAATTACATTCCAACCCGCTTTGGCTGGTTGGTTGGTTGGTTGTTTATATCAACGAGTGATATTTAATCAACTTAGTAAAACCCGGAAGAGGGTGCTTCATTTCAATGGATCTCGAAAGCAGAAGGTTTCTCACCAATCGAAGTGAATCATGAACACATGTTCCACTTCATTGCTTTTAGTTGTTGTACGTTATACGTTACCTTTCAGTCCATGTAATATTACATTACGTTGACGTGAATTTGTGAGTATTTGTTTCCAGGTTATTTCAGTAGCACCCCATACTAGATGTAAATCCTTCGTAAACTGTAAGTTTTGCCTCTTTACAAATACAGACATGATTCCATGAGAGCTTTTTTGTCCGCTTCTTTCGATTCGTTTCTCCTCACATCCCACTTCTTTATTTGCGTACTCCAGAAACTCTTCATTCCTTCGAGCATCTACGGCTTCTTTCTGATGTAGCAGTAGATTTTTTTGTCGAATGTACGTGACCCAGAAGAGAAGAGCAACTAAAAGAGGAAACCAGTTGTAGTGCACGTTTTATCGAACATGCATATTTCTCCGTTTCACCATGTAATACGGCAGTGGTGCGCGTCAGTCAAACGTTTAATAGACATAATAGATCGCATAATATGAGATTATGAGAATATGAGATGAGGTTGCATAAAATGATATACTCCTCTTCTTCTTCATAGCATTAATTAGACAGAGTCACGAGGTATGCTGTTCTTCTAGACGTCGCCACTTCCTCCCATGCAAGCTCCTTTTTTCTCCATCTTTATCTTCTGTCCCTTCTGAAGGGCTGGATTACATAGGCACTAAAACAAGTGTAGTTTATCTTCTAGTTACGACTGCCGCTATTTTTCGATGAGTCACTTTCATATCACCCAATCTGCAATACTGATTGCCCTTAACCTTTGATCTCTTTATTCTCCTCTATTGCCTTTTGGGACTGAGTTACTGTGACCGGGAATCCCTTCTGAGAATTATGGATTCAATTTCAGGGCCATTTTGCCCCCACCACACATGTTTAGCGCGAGGACGCCTTTTATGTGAGCTGCTGGTCCCGATTCCAGAGCTGAAATGCGGAGGAAGCGCCAAACGTTCGCGCATGCTGCACACGCGACGATTGTGTTCAGGGCGTCTAACTACCACCGCTGACAAAATCTGAGTGAAAATAGACGCCACAAATAGACTGCAGTCAAGATCAGACTTATTATGCAACCAGACTTTACGAGGCCAACAGTTTGTTTCGTTTCATGCTTTACGTTGTTTTATTCTAGTCGCTGCAACAGGAGCGTCAAACAAAACAACAACCGGGACGTTACTGTCAACTTTGACTACCACCACTACGACACCAACAACCCTTTCATCCACTACAACAACCACCACTACGACACCAACCACGACAACCACCACTACTACAACCAGTACAAAACCACTACTACCACTACTACGAGTACTACTTCTACACCTAACTAGCTACTGACTACTAGCTACTAGAACTTACAACCAGTACCACCCACAACAACTACTCCTACTACTACTACCACCTTTACTACTACTACTTACTACAACTAGAGCTCCTACAACAGCACTAACACTGCAGTCGATGATACCTCAGAGACAACCGAAACCACAGAAACAACCGAGAAAATATCAGAAACTTCTACACACAGCAAGTGCTCTTACATCGAAAGAACGCTCGTCTGAATCGATCATCACAACGACAGAGGTAACCATGACAAAAGCAACAACAGAGAAAGAAAGGGAAACTGTGGATGGGAACATAGTGAGGGAACTACGCTACGAGATGCTTCACCTACTACTTCTAAAGGAGTGTGAGTAGTGTTGTTGATATGAATAAAAATAAAGCATAATATAGATATAACGTAATATGATATAATATGATACAATATCCTACTATAATATAATCCGCTAAGCAGTATTCTGTAAGTGTGTGCGTGCTTTGTTCTGTTTGTGTGGTTGCGTCTGTCTGTCTGTCAACGAAATTCATAGCGCCGTTCCCAGTAAACAGTGAAGACATTGAAGTTCAAGAAGTATGTAGGCCGGTGTTGACGGGAACACAATTGGTGGGTGACAGGAAGTTGATATCAGCTGATAAGATACGATAAGAGGCGTTAGAAGGAGGAGGTCAACCATATTCCGCATAACGCAGGTGGCAGCAACAGTGGGACGTTGGTTCGCGAACAGTGAATTAGGGGGTGGGACGAAAACATTATTGGTAGGTGACAGGATGCGATATCTAGCTGATAAGGTCTGATAATGGGCATTAGACGGGAAGCGCTACCACATTCACAGTGCGGCTCACAGGAACAGTGGGTCCTTGTTCCGAGGGGTAATATAGGGTGTGGGACGGGAACTTTCATTGCGGGCGACAGAAAGTGATAACAGTTGATAAAGATAAGATAAGCGGCTTTCGTAAGGAAGGGTCATCAAATCGTAACGCAGGTTACAGCAACAGTGGGGACTTAGATACGTGAGGTGTATTAGGGTGTGGGAGCGGGCAACTATGTGGCGGTGACAGAAAGTGATAACAGTAGATAAGATATGATAAGACGCTTTGTAAGGGAAGGGTCATCAAATTCGTAAGGCCAGCTTACAGCAATAGTGGGACCTCGATCCGAAGAGGCAACACAGGCTGATATGATAGTGATACGGGACGGGAGTGTTATTGGCGGGACGGAAGTGATAGGAGCTGAAAGTGACACAGGTAACATGCGAAAAATCCGCCTCACCGCTCACAACAACAATCCGATAGATATGACTCAAGTATAAACGATCTCAATGATTCCAACAGAACTCATTACCCGCTGCTTATTAGTAGCGACATCATGTACGACCGGTAAGCTAGGCTCTATTCCTACCAAATGCATGGGGTTTTGTTTACAGAGATGTTATGAACAGCAATCCGATTCACTTAATCACGCTTACCACAATTGTCTTCCATCAAAACTTAGTGAGCCATTTAATGCGTTCCACTGCTGAACGCGGGAGTGCATTCCTAAGCAAGACGCTTTAAGGCGACCGAATGCTGTTGTGTGTGGAGCGTGAGTCAAGGTGAGCGGGGCAGCCTCAAAAAATTCTTCAAGCGGTTCCAGAGACACTCCAGGCACTTCGAACCTCTGCGTGATACGGCCCGGCTTTGCGGGGTGTGGCTCTATCGCGCCTACCTACATTTGTACGATCAAATGCTCGACTAATACCCTGTTTTTCCTCATGGTGCCACTTGATCAACGCTCCTTACCCCACCACACACCATAACCCGTAAAGTGTTAAGAGGAGCAGGTTATGACGCTATTGGTCAAAGAATGTTCACCACCTTTTCGGGTAAAAGAGAGCCTGATACTAGCGGCTTAATAGAAATGTGTTGGAAGAAGGAAGTGCGGCGGAGCCGCGCAGTATCCTAGGAGGCACGCCGGGGTCAGCCGGCGAAGCCGCTGGTTATAGCATATATATTATATTAAATTATGTTATATTATATTATTATGATATTATATTATATTAAATATATTATATTGTACCTTACTATATAATAATCCGCTGAGTATCGTCAGTAAGTGTGGTGTTTGTGTGTTGCGGTGTGCGTCTTTCTGCCTGTCCGAAACTCATAGCGAGCGTCGCAGAAAAGATAGGACGACAGTTCCAAGAAGTGATATACATGGCAGGACGGGAACACTTTTGATGGGTGATAAAATGTTATAGCACTTGATGAGATTTGATAAGGGACCTTGGAAGGGGAGGGTGGAGCCCATAGTGCGGGACACAGTAACAGTGGAACATTGGCTCCAAAGTATGATATAGGACGTGGGACAGGAACATTATTGACGGGTGACAGGGAATGATAGCAGCTGATAAGATCCGTCAAGAGGCGCCAGAAGGAGAGGCTACCAAGTCCATAGTGCGGGATACAGTGACAGTGGGACATTGGTTCCAAGGTATGATATAGGACGTGGGACAGGAAGATTATTGATGGGTGACAAGAAGGCCTAGCAGCTGATAGGATTTGAAGGGGAGTTAGAATGGTAAGGTCATCATCTCATAACGCGGAACACAGCATCAGGCACTAATTTCTGAAAATGATATAGAGTTGGAGATGGGGACACGTGAGGTGATAACAGCTGATAGCATCTGATAAGGAACGTTGCTAGTGTGTTCAGTCAAATTGCTGGAGCCTTTACACTACCGAATTATAGAGTTTTAGTGATAGGGACATTGATGACGGGCGACAAGGACTTATCAATTGGTAGGAAAGGATAAGGGGCCATTATCATCACCTCTATTATCGCTATACCCCTAAGTATCAAAGGCTTACTGCGCATACTTTCCCTGTAGCTATCACTTTCCTGATAGCCCTAGAGAGTGAACTTCAGCCGGCCCCCACCAAGAGAGTGCAACGCACCTGGTCCAAAAAAGTTCGAACTGTACCTCATGCAATGGAGCTTGATCTCTCTCCCCTTGTGTAGCACAGACGTCGCCCCTTCTAATAGCAAGTTGCCTTCCGTAATCTATCGTTATGCGGACGAGAAAACCTCCATAACCCAAGTTCAAGTCGAAGTTGAGATGATGTCCAACTTTGCGTCGTGTCTCTCTGCATAGTGAAGCGATGGCATCCGTGAGGTGCTCAAACAGTGGCAAGGACCCCGCAGTTACATTGCTGTACAATTTTGATCTTACACTCCTCTTTATAAAAAGAAAGCCTAGTTTGAAAAATGTGACAGCGTTTTCCCCCAACCTAATATTTCCTTCTATTCTATAAACCAGTAACTTTGTATGTCGGTTTGTATGTTTGTAGGTATGTATGTAATGTATGTATGTACTAATGTATGTATGTCGTACGAAGTGCTTCACGGGTTCGAGTTCCTGGAGGAGAAAACGACCTAGAGAACCGGAAATCGTTGTGCGAAAGTATCAATTCAATGTTTTGATCGTGGATATCGCTGCCGCTATATAAACAACATTCGGTACGCTCCGAGCATTGCACGAGCTTCTGGCGTGGCAGCTGGACGTGTGCTCGTGCGGGGGAGGGTGGTGGGGGCCGATGGGGGGGACGCCCAGTGGCTCCCCCTCTGTTCGACTCCCCTGCGCGTGCTCAGGCACCATCTGAGCATGCGCAGGGAAGGAAGAGAGGAGAACGGTTCGACTGAATACGGGGCGTTCGTTCTAAGGTATGATATAGGTTACGGCACAGGAATATGTGGGTGAAAGAAACTGCATTAGCTGCTGTAAGGGGAATTAGAGTGGAAAGACAATATACTGCAACGCGGGAACGCATCATAGGCGTTGGATTTAGCAATGAGAGGAGAAGGCGAGGCGGGTGAGGAAATGAATAACACTGATAAGGCCTGATATAGAAAGATGCAGTGTTGTTCAGTCAAATGTTGGAGCCCTACGCGATAATTATGGAGTTTTGGTGATAGCGAAATTGATGACGGGTGACAGCATTTTTATCAAGTTGATAAGCAAGGAATAAGGGACAGATTCACGACATCTCTGCCACTACACTGCCAAAAAAGGCTTCTCAGTAAGCGATAATTTTCCAGACAGCCATCACGCTTCTGATAGCACTGGAAAATGTATCTAATCGCCCCAACTAGGGGGGTGGTAGTACTTCGCCTGAAACAGGAAGTTTGGAAAAAATCAAAACTCCAATATTGGACCACGACTTTATGCTTCACGGTGAGTATTCAAATATTTTTTGCCTTTCCAACTTTTAAACACTGATGCACGTATAAACGAAGTATTTGTAAGATATTTCAATGACATATCGCATCTGCAGCCATTCATCGGCAACATAGCAGGTGGATTGCATGTTAATGACAAAGTCAATTGCAATCGTTGCCTGGGTTGTGAAGCAGGTAATAAAAAGCCGGAATTTGTTTATCTACTGTGCAACATCATATTTGATATTACTGTACTTCCTATCTATTTTTCTGAGATCTAGTATAGATGGGCGTTAGGCGAAACACACGCCTTGCAGCAACTTCTGAGGGATGCGATTTGCGTAGCTTACTCTGGTCTATTATGATTCGACCACTAGCGCGACTATTGAGCAGCTCATGCATTTAACTATATTCATCCCGTCATGATGTGCGCCTCAGGCGAGCCAGGCCAGCTCGGCGAAGCGAGCTAAAAAGAAAGGAGGAGCAGCTTCGGCGTCAGCTCGGGCGGATCGACTGTTATATTATATCACAGGGAAGCCAAAGAAGACACTTCTCTCACTCGACTTTTAAGGCGATGTATGTTACAACTTATCGAAGTCTGATTGGACATTTCTACCATCAAACTCGACAACCCATTGTGCACTATCACGAAACTCCGCCACAGCCTTCTGGACAAATCTCATCGAGAGATTCTGCCACGCTACCGTGATTCGGTGCCTGAGTTCAACGATCGTTGTTATATCCGCCACTATGGACTACCAGTTGAGCTTCTCGGTAATCGAGGGAGTTTAGTTCAGGTGACACGTTTGGATATTCCGTCCCCAACGCTCTTCGATCCCATGTGCTGACATCCGATTCTGTAGCACTACGACAGTACAGGCGACTACATGAAGGCCCTTCGAGTTGTTCGATGTAACAGACAGTGTTCACTTTCAGTCCGGGGTCCACGAAGGAGCGGAGACATATAGAGAAATGGCAGAAAAGCGAAGGGATTAGGGCAAAGGGCTACAATACCATTTGAGGCTAACACCTTAAGCTATGTACCTATGAAATTTGGCGAATCTACCCACAGAAGAAGTTCTCGAAAAATTGGAAAGAAACCCGAGTTGTGAAAATCAGCGCCGGATTTTCACAACTCGTCGAGTTCACCAGCGAGACTTACCCTGCTGCAACTGCTGCCCGAATTATGCCCGATGAATTAAGGATCGTTAAGAGGGTGTGCGCATGAGTACCCAGTTTTCTAGTAGAAGCACAAAAGCAAGCAAAAGCACTACAAGAAAGCCACCGTTGCTTGTCATAGTGCCAGATCTCGAGTAACTGTATTTTAGGGCAGTCTGGGACAGAAATAATACTGAGACCGGGTTGAATCGCCGACCATGAAGCCGTTCGATTCCAAATGTTCTGGTCAGTCGAGAGTGCTCTTCGACGGCAAACGCTGGCAAATGTTTTGTCATTCGCCGAAATATGCATCAACAGCAATTTGCTCGCACTTGTTGAAAAAACGAAGGTACCAGAGGTCCAAAGGCTTTCGGGGCACTGGGAAAGTGTCATTGATGAAGGAGACTTAATTCAGAGCTCAAAATATTAATTTGATCTATTTTCCTCTTCGTTTTATATGAATAAAATCTTCCGCACTTTCGGATGGGATGACCGAATACATCAAGTTGGAGAGGCAGCAATGATATTTTTATAACGAAATGCCAATTTTATTTGGACTATGCCCCGTTACTATCACCGGTACTTTACCAGTTATATCGTAGATGCTTTACCTCCACAACAGCGTGGCTGAAACTCAAATAATGCCTTTATTTCCTTTTCGATGTGATCACGCCTTTGGTGATCTCTACTGTCGAAACGGGCGGAGAGTTTGGAAACGTGTGGCAGTCAGAGGGTGCGAGATGTGGACAGCAAGGTACCTCGTCAGCTCTTTCTTCCCCATTTTTGTAATGTGTGGTCTGATGGTGTCGTGCTGGAAGTACACATTAGTCTGCCGTCTACGAGCAATCTCGATACGAGCGTTCAGTAGCTCAATACAGCTTTCGTAGCTGAGATGTAAACGCTGGCCGCCGTTGGCGTTCCATCGACCTGTAGATCCCAACTCCACTCCACGATCACTCCACTATATGCACAGCACTACCTTTTCCCGTGACTCGGGTGATGGCCTATCTTCAGCCTCTCTTCGTCAACCCGCTGTACAGGGAGCACGCTAGAGGGGGTATCCTGTTTCCATCCTTAGTGACAAAAGTGCAGAGCCACACATGCGTGCGCTCGAGAGCGAAAAGAGTGGGCGTCATGTTTCCACCCTGCGGCCCTTCATGTTGCGTCAGCTCGTAGGATGCCGACCTACCCAGTTCGAGGGTATATCAGTTAACATTTCAATGTACGAAGCATGGGAAACATTAAGAATGCTCGACTTGTGACGGGAAACACTCTCCTTCTAAACCCCAGCAGACGCACATCTGATTCAATCTTGCTGTAAACACAGGAACGGGGAAGCTCTTCTCTTTCTTCAACCTTTATTATATGACAACGTTTCAGGCATAATCCCTTTGTCAGGTCACTCAATCTTAAATCAAGCAGTATATACCCTCACAATGTTACAGCATTAATAGAGTGAAAAGAGCAGCAACCCACACTAGGTAGAAGAGGGAAGGGAAACAGAGCTCCGACAGGCCTCACTACGTAGCAGTATGACAGAAATAAAAATGGAATTATTGGGATCATTTATAAGGGTGCGGCAGAAGGGTGACGTCCCCATTGTGTACTTCTTATACTGATAACAAACTCATTGCCACTTTCATCTCCTCCTTGCTGTTGATGGGTGGTTCTTGCTGCTTTATTTCCAGTGCCTCCCTGATCTTTCTTCCAACTGGACCTAAAGCATTTCTCTGTACGATGGAGATGCGAAGTTCCGGCGGTCTTTCTTGAGCGTGCTTCAGTGTGCGGTGTCTCGAGAATGGGTTCTCCGAGTAGCTCTGTGGGCTCCGCAAAGCTCTTAGATGTTCTTCCATTCTCTTGTGAAGTGGCCCCGATGTTTCCTATGTAGAGCTCGTTACGTGAAAGGCACACCACCTTGTACACCACACCCTTTTCCTGACACACTTAAAATCTCCACAAATGGCACAGTTAGCTCTTTCTCATCGACTCTCGTATGGTCGCGAGGATGTTGAAAATCGTTGTAAGTTAAGAGGAGGTCGAAATGCTAGCGAACGAGTCGCTGATGAAAGGTAAATTGAGTGGATTGCAATAAGGTGACCTAAAAGGCCTCCAGCATCGGAGCTACCGGTTTTCATATCCGTTTTGCCGCAGGATGTCCTTCACTTCTGTCTCCATTTGTTCGTGATTCGTGGAGGTCAGCTCATGTGATGTCGTAACCATGTGGCGGACGACATTCACTCTCATGTAAGTCGTAAGACGATCACGGCTCCCCATAAGCCTGGTATTTTAACCACCTCTTAACTTACATTGACTTTTTGCATCCTCGCGACCATAGTCGATGTGAATGAGCTAACTGTGCGATTTGTGGAGAACATAAGGTGTGCCAGAAAAAGTGTGTGGTGTACAAGTGGTGTGCCTTTCACGTAACGAGCTCTACATAGGAGAAACATCGAGGCTACTTCACAAGAGAATGGAGGAACACTAAGAGCTTTGCGGAGCCCACAGAGCCAGGAGAACCCATTCTCGAGACACCGCATACTAAGGCACGCTCAAGAAAGACCGCCGGAACTTCGCATCTCCATCGTACACAGAAATGTGGTAGATCCAGTTGAAAGAAAGGTCAGGGAGGCACTGGAAATAAAGCAGCAAGAATCACCCATCAACAGCAAGGAGGAGATGAAAGTGGCAATGAGTTTGTTATCAGTATAAGACGTACACAATAGGGACGTACGTGACGAATGCTAGATCACCCTTGTCCCGCACCCTTATAAATGATCCCAATAATTCCACTTTTGTTTCTGTCATACCGCTACGTAGTGAGGCTGACGAAGCTCTGTTCTCCTTCCCTCTTCTACCTAGTGCGGGTTGTTGCTCTTTTCACTCTATTAATGCTGTAAAATTGTGAGGGTCTATGCTGTTTGATTTAAGATTGCAAGGGCACATTAAAAGACTAGAAGTTACTATACTTTTCACGTACGGCGGTTTTTTAGCCACTTCGCTCATTTATCGTTTCACTACTCACTTTCCTTAATCAGTACGCAGGTAGGCAAGCAAACGCCATCGAAACCATGGTTGAAAATGTGCCGTTATCAAACTACACATAGTCCGCTGAGTATTCTATGTGTATCTGCGTCTGGTTATGACCAAATTCATAGCGAGTGTCGCAGAAATTGTGGTAAATAGCTTTCAAGAAGCCGTATGGGCGGATGAACACACGGTTGGTAGGTGATAGAAGGTAGTAACAGTTGATAAGACCCAATAAGATGCCGCCAAATTCGCAACGCTGGCCGCAGCAACGATGGAACCTTAGTCCAAGATGTGATACGGCACATAGGACAGCTCCATTATTGATGGGTGACAAAAGGTGATAACAACGGATAAGAGCTGATGAAGGGCGTGAGCATAATATCCACATGATCTATAGCGCGTAGTAATAGCAGGAACACTACTTGATCGTGAAAATTTAGTGATAGGAACGTTGGTGACGGGTGACAGATAATGTGAAATCTGGATGGCACTGGCAATCAAGAGAGGGAGGGGGGGGGAAAGATGGGAAGGCGGCGAATGGAACAGAAAGGCAGAAGGCAGTGATCAAAAAGCAAACTAAATACACTCTCTGTGTTGTGATCCCAACAAAAATGTTTTGGAAAAAAGCGCAACCAGGTCAACGCAAAGGTACAAAGTGAATGTATCCGGCCCTTAAGTGCTGTAGAGTGCTGAGAAACATATCCTTTGATGAGCTGCGATCATCCAGAACTTTCTGCTATGCATAATCTGCTAGGTGTGTGTGTTGTGTATGTGTGTATGTGTTTGCGTGTGTGTCGGTGTGTGCGCGTGAGCCAAATCATCAGCAGAATTTCCTGCCGCGGCACTCCCTACATACATGTTCTTGGCAGTACACAGGCACGGCGAAGGTATAAACCATGTCCCACGTTTGCTAGAAAGCACTACAACAATTCCTAACCGGGTTCTAGAGAGGAGGATTACAATGAGAAGTGTCTCGCCAATTTCTCATAATGTGATCGGGCTTCATCACACTTCAAGGATTTGTTGCTCTACCTCATGGCTACAACCTACTGCCGCGATCAGACATTTTGTGGGTAGTGTGGCTTAAACAAGGACGAAATATGCCAACAATGTCAGTGGTGGAAAGAAAAACGGGGCAGAGAGCAAGCAAGGAGTGTGATCGGACGAGGTGACCAGAATGTGGTGTAGCTGTTATGATTCAAGCTAATTTCTCACTGACAGCAATGTCCCTGTCCACATTCTTTGCGGTGCTTCTGTTATTATTTCTGAGTCGAAAGGTAGCGGATGGTGGATCGACAAAGAGGGGTACGACGGCATCGTCGGCCTCCTCACTATTTGTGTAGTGAAAATGGTCCCATCGGTGCCTCCCCAGTCCAGTCTACCTACCCACGAAATAAGAGAGAAGTTGCAAATGATCGCGAGCACTGATTTGATATACGATAGGTTTGATAATTAAAGTATTGTTTCACTGCTTCAGGAATGGAAAAGTTAAGGAGGGTAAAGATGGTGAAGATTCCAAAGGTTTACAGTGAGTGACTCATTGATTGAACAAATCTTGGTTTAGGAACCATTTGAACAAGTTAAGAGTAATGTATTTAGATAGAGCATTGGAACTTATGGAGTTTCAGGATCAATGAAATTTTCATACCTACCGTTATAGTTGCATCCGCAGCATTGGTTTTGATAGCTGTTGCATATTTCTATTTTAACTACAAAGCTGCAGTTCACAGAAGTCAGTTCTACAGAGGTTAGCTGAACATTAATTTGAATTTTGAGTTTCTATCAGGTTAACGCCGGTGGCAAGCCATGAAGTGTCTCCAATGAAAGTTTTCTTCAATAGGGTGGCTGATCTGATCACGCCCGTTGGCTACACCACCTCTTCCTCTAAATTAATTGGAGACTCGCATCTTGAAGTTGTCGATAATCCTCACTATGAGCATGACTTTTCTTTTTGACGTACCATTACAGTGAAGCGGAGTCGATAAGCAGGGTAAGGCGTCCGTTGAGGAATCCTCAAGAAAGGGGTCGTATCTTGCGCTCTGGTAGGAAGGGGTCGTATTTAAAGAAGTAAGAAGTCAACTGAGTGAGACAAGCTGTCTGTGAGATAAGGGTTGAAATCAGAACAAGGGCAATGCGCCGAAAGAATCGATCATCACGTCCCATCCACTGATTCTAACCACATGAAGTGTGCCATCAGACTCAGAAAGTTGTTTCATTTACTAATATGCCTTTGATCGTCACTCGGAAACTGGACGAGATCGTGTGCGTTTCTCACCCAGTGGCTGAGCCTATCAATCCCCAGGCCATCAAGTGACATCAATTGCACTGGAAACGAAAACTGCACACGTTCCTTGGGCTCTGGAAGAAGGCTTGATAGAGATACTAGCTCCTACAGCTTGAAAAACTTTTTCGTTTTGTAACAGCATTTCCCCTCTAGGTAGCTGGCTGTAGCAGAAGTCCAACTGAGAAATGTTCTGTTCTGTTCTGAGGAAAGTTCTGAGAAATGCCAATCCACCGATCTTTAATATTTTCTAAAGTTTCTCTGGAACGAAGTTATGGCCTACTGAAAAGTGGCAGCCGTTTGACGGTGCCGATGAACCTTGCCTGAATTCAGGTGTTTTTAATTGGGGATTCCTCTACCCTTCTCATTGAAAACTCAACTAGGCCTTAGTAATTCAATGTTCAATATCGTATCCAACAACTGCAACTGTGAAATTTCCTTCCATTTTCTACTGAATTTGCTTCTATTCTCTCTATTCTCTAAGAGGTCTAGCAAGATGGGAGTGCTCTCCGCACTGAGCGTAACCCCTTCACGATATTTTATGGCAATACATAATTTGATTCCGATTCACTAGCATCAGATCCTCATTGGCGTCCCTTTTAATGTTTTTACTGCGTCACGGGCGGACGTCTTGACCTCTGCAGTTACTGGAAGGAGAGCATCACAAATTTTGGGCAAGTGCGCTATTGGGCAAATGCACCCGAAGTCTGTGGCACGCTGAGTTCTAGGTCAACTCGCGGAATTCCAGATATGAGAGGATGGAGCGGTCATCGAGGATCGACGACGACTACGTCTCAGATTTCAAGCAGCACGGGAAGTTTCTATCTTTTTATATTTTGACTGGTTTTATTGATGGTGCGTTGAACAGTAGTTCTCATCTGGGTTATTAATCACCCAAGTTATTAACTTTCTCACTGAGTATATGAATATCGAACCGAATTTCAGTCCAGTGGCTATGATCGGCAACGCTCTCGATCACGCAGCAGACCATCACGCCATGCTACGGTGAGCTTTCAGTGCGAACAGTTGAAATATATCTGAGGCTACTGTTTGTGAGTGCTCATCATTCGGAGTCACTTCAAGAAACGGTCGCTATCAGGTTCAGGTGTTACAGTAAGCTGTGATGAACTAGATACGATAGCGCTCATTGTGGTCCCCATAGCTACATGAAGAATGTAATGCTAGTACCAGTAGTAGTATTATAGGGCCGTCGAAAAAGTTTACCCCTATATCTTAGGCAATATAAAATTAGAAGCTCTGAGCCATAGAATCAGTCTAGCGAGCGACGCCTTTGAGCCCTGTTCCACTCAGAGGGGTATTTGGCACTTTCACTAGTCTCTCCTGCTAGTCCCTCTAAAAGTATACAGAACAGATTGGTGAGGAAGGTAGGCCCTTCTCAAGTATGAACGGAGCTGATGTTATTGTACGGCTTTACAAGTATTCACAGAACCCTGGAAAAGGAATCAGCAGTGACTAGAGTGACCAGAGGTAACCGCATGTCCTGTCCAGAAGCACAGCGGTTTAAGGAGCGTGAAATGAACCAACTAGTGGTTTTTCTGTCAATGGTTGTTTTTTAATTGAAGCTTTCACTATTGAAAGAACACGCGGTCTCGCCTTCTTCAGTCCGCGCACCGTATCGCCATGAATCAACTATACTCCCCTAGAAAGCTGAGCTGGCTGATTCCCTAAAGAGGTTAGATTGTGAATACCTCAAAAATGATTGTTTATTCCAATATGAATGTGCCAATCTGTATGTTAGAGTCGACAAGACATCCAAACTTCAATAGCTTGGTCGGTTGGCTAAAAGGCTAAAAATTTTAGAGTTCCAAACTTTTCCTCAGTGGAGGACACTACTGCTTATCTTTGAGCGGTTCGTTCATTTATCAGAGCTACCACTCGGTGGGGCTACTTTCCCAACACTAGCTCTCCCAACCCCAACTATGAAAGTTATACGATAAGGGATGAATCTGAATTTTTATGAAACCAATCAGTGGGAATGCGTCCAAACACACGTTCAAGTACGGTCTCTCACATGCTCCCACTCCACCTTTATGGGGTGGGCCCTTTCAATCGCATTTCCGACGGGTGTCTCCTTCCCTCTGGCACCCTGATGTACGTATCTGAATCGAAATTTTCCAACGCTGGCGGAGCTTCGATATCCTGCAATACGGTAATATTGCTGATCATGAGAAACCTCACCTTTTTTAATCTCAGTAATTTCACGAGCAGTAAAGAAAACTACTGATGTCGCAAATTGCTATCTCGGCTTTTCATTTTTGCCCCAGTCTTGAGCAAAGATGTAGCATGGATGATAAATGGTAGAAACGTAATTTATCAGAAAGCGTAGCTTTTCAAAAGATGCATAATTCAAAAGGGTAGCTACCCTTAAGGGTGAAGGGCCCGACATATTTCCTAGGTACCTCGAGAAACCGTGACCTCAATGAAGCTCTACATGTCATCGTCCCCTACGAAGAGCGGTCTTTCAGAGTGTCAGGAAGGCTTAGCATGCCAATCCAGGCTCCCTGCAACAACAACAACATGCCCACAAGTAGCCGGAGCACCGGCCAGCAATGGGTCACGATTAGATCATCTGACTTCACTCACAACCTGCAACTGAATGGGGTTTTTTCTCTCTTCAGACTTCCTTCTGGAGAGTCGTTGTTACTGGTGAAAGAAGTATCTTGTTTTGGCAGGATGCAAGGTTTTCTTAAAATCAGTGTCCGTTTTGTAACTTTAGACAGCATTTCCTTACTTGGCTTCTTTCACCTGACTGCCGCCAATTTTTCTAAGCCGCTTTTTGAAAATATCATTAGTACATCTCTGTATCTGTTAAGGACCCCTCCTGACATTGTCGTGAAGTATGCTGACGCCCTAGATAGCGTGTTTTTATATATCCCATGCAATCGCCATGATTTCTCACCTTGGTTCTTGGTCTTTACCGGAGACTTAATCTCAGAAGTAGACTTGCACAGTTCCTCATTATAGCGGTTTATGAAGGCCTATCTCGCGCTTTTTCTGCGTTTTGTCTAGCTTTTGACGCGCTAGTCAGTGCCATTGCCCCCACTTTCTGCAGAGTACCAAAATTACCACGCTACTGCATTTAGCCAGTCCTTAAAAAATCGGTTACATACAGTGCACTGGCAATCTACTGGAGCTTCCGAACGACTACAATGTGTGACATTGAAAAAAGTAGGTCGTAACCTGAACGAATCTCTTTCCAGCCCAAGCGTAGGTCAAGAGGAAGGGAGGAATCTCCCCGCGTATCACGAGGCCGCAATGCTAAGGCGAAGTCAAAATCACCACCGTATTACGATTTATCATCGTTCATGCGAGGAGGAAGGAAACGATAGCGAAGTACAATCGCTCTTAAACATGCTTAATTTAACGCGTCTTACTTCAGTTTATAGTTATATTTGCATTACATGAATTTCTATTGTGAATTGCTACTCTAAGTCTCATACAGATACTCCTTAAATAAACTTTTAAAACACTGTAAGATCACGCATTATAAAAGCGTTCACTGCCATCCTTTTATATGTGTGCACATTTCGAAGAACTCTTTATTCTGCAGTCTCACACCATTTTAGTACCCGGGATTACCATTTCAATACGAACATTTTGAATGACTGACACAGAACCATATTCACAGTCATTGAATTCGACCCACCCACCTGCGGCGCTTCAATTTCTGCGATGTTGCTCGCAAGTTATTAGCGACATAAGTCAACTAGTGGATTCAAAGTAGAGGATACTCCAACGCAAATAGCGTTGGCTTTACGAAAGTGCAGTAACGCTCAAAGTATTCGAGAGGAAATGGTTGAGTGAGGAAAAAGTTCTAGACGGCTGTTTTCACTGTCCTCACTCAACCAATTCCTCTAAATCTAAGTACGTCATAACTTTCATAGCTACCAGTTACCACATCCACTTGCATTTAATTGCTGTGCACGACCTGCCACTAGCTTCAGTGCCTGGAAGGCTATTATTAGGTTGTCCCAAAATTCTGGGACACTTTTCGAATCTCGTATCAGGTTTTTCCGCAGCCATTTCGAGATCCAGTTATGTGGTCTATGGGAAGTGTGTGAGGTAAGCATTCCAGAACTTCTTCACCGTCCCGCGCAGTCGCTGTTCTTATATGAAAAACTGTAATTGAAATTCATCATTTTTGACACACTTCTCTATATGAATCACCACCAAGCCGCAACGTGGTTGGAGCCATATGCCATGATGTTAGCTTCCCAGGGTACAGCATAGGGATAAGCGAAATGTCGGTGTGAGTACGACCCCCCCTCCCCCTCTTCCAACGGTAACCAGGGAGCCCTATTGTAATCAACCGCAAAGTGGGGTGGAAAATCTCTACCATTTGGTCCCATAACAATGTTTGCCTACTCCACATACCTAAGCGCCAAACATTTGGAAAACGACACTGCTCGAGATCCCGAAGCTTAGCTGGACAATTCCACCACAGTCTTCGTGTAGCCCTGACTTTCCGATCGCCATCTAAACTAATCCCACAGCGGCCATCTTCTTGGTAAAAAAAATACGATTTTTGATAGTACCTCAAAAATGACCCAGCTGCTTTCTGGCCACAGAACTAAGAGGCTTTTGGAAGCAGGGCAACCACACATTGCGTAGTGAGTGGCAACAAGTTGCCAATGAAGGTGACATATATATAGCTGATCAAAATTGCTTCCCTCTGGAATAAACTTAATTCGAAAGAAAGTTTGAAAGTGTCCCAGAATTTTTGGGACAACCTAATATTTTGCTTACAATTTTGGGGTTTGTGGAGTTTTACCACGTGATTTTCGGGTGAAAAACCAAACTCTGCTCATCGCAGTGATTTGGAAGAAGATTGGCGGTTTGAACAACTAAATAGGCTCACCATGAACATGAACAATGTCGGCATGAAGATACACGTTCTCCAAGTATTCTGGAAGCTTTCAAATGCGCAGTGCCACCGAGATTGTATAATCAAGGCCGTAGTCGACGTTCCGAAGTCTATTACATCTCATTTGACATCTATTCGTCAGGATAAAGGCATCATATACCGCTCTGGCTGGCTGCGAGTCCACCTGTGTCGACTTTCCAGTCAGTTTCAATAATATTTATGAGACAAATGTTAGAAAATGGGTTGTCGGCACAGCATTGAAAGTGCAGGTTGGATGGCAAATTGCGATCAGAAATCCGCTGTTCGGATCAGAAAATCAAATAGCCAACGTGATGGGCGCTGTCCACCACTTTCAGTATTCATCGAAGAGTGGCGACAACGTCCAGTTGACTAACGGGTGCGCTTCTCAAATCCGACAACATCTAGTACGTGAGGCGTTCTCCAAGCGGTCTGAATAACACTGCGTTAATGGAGGGTTCAATGTTTACTGAATTGGCAGTTCCATGTTCACTGAAGGTGGCTGAGACTGACCTCTAATTCGACTCTTTGATTCTCTGAGCTATAGCGCGCATCCGATCGCACATGAGCGTTCAACCTTAGTACTTTCAGCGTTCTTCCGACAATCCACTTTTGAATATCTGTCTCGCCAGTGCTATTGATTAGACTGCGAAGTTGACGCGTGTGGATTTGGAAACAGCTTCACAGCAGATGATACGATTGTTCTGGCGAATAGATGTCGAATGTACTTTAGAGCCTGCAGAAAGTCGAGCTTGGTATTAATGATGCGAAAACGATGACACTGTTCGAAATCTTGTACTTTACTCGGGTAAAGCGTATTTTTGTGCTGGTATTTTTCATGGTTGTAGCAATTCTTTCCGGTGCCCGACTTATCAGTCTTCCTCCAGCTCACTGCAATGAGCAGAATTTCGTTTTGACACCCGATAAGGTCCCAGAACTCCTCAAACCCCAAAAATTTGAACAATATGTTAGCCTTGTAGGCACAGAAATTAGTAACTGCGCAGGAAGCTGACGAATCGTGCGTCATAATAGGAGGCAAGTGGTTCTATTCATTGGTAACTATGGTAGATATGACTATTAGAAATTCTGAGGAAATGATCAGGTGAGAAAAATGTTTGTGGGAAAGGCTGTTTGGACGAATATTCTTGA
Source organism: Cooperia oncophora (assembly GCA_036418165.1). Classification (NCBI taxonomy): domain Eukaryota; kingdom Metazoa; phylum Nematoda; class Chromadorea; order Rhabditida; family Trichostrongylidae; genus Cooperia; species Cooperia oncophora. The sequence continues at coordinate 27,514 of MU912354.1, forward strand.
GCGCTACTAATGGTGGAGATTTCATTTTGTGCTATTCGCGGTCAGACCCAAGCATCAGGTTGCGGAATATTCCTTGACCGGTACAGCTCCCATTAGATGAAATTCCCTATATCTCTTTCTTTCTTGGCCGTCGAGGTATTTCTCTCTATTTCTCTTCTTTTTGTGGTTGCGTCGCAGCGGTGTATGTCCCCGCAGGCTTCTACGGAGCTTCAGCATTTCAAAAAATGGTAATCTCATCCGGAAGGCCTCAAGCTATCTTCTGGCGGCAGGTGGGAATACTGCTGTGAAGGGTCTGCTCACACTACGGCAAAGCTCTTGCATAGCATGCATCTCGAATTCGGTATAAGTAGTTTTAATATATCAATAGATGCAAATTCGTCGACGTGACGTGAAGTGGAGAGCTACCCGGATTTGAAAGATGCAAAATTCCCTCTCCTCAACAGTCTTGTTGTAAGGCTACTATGACGAAAATTCGTCATAGTAGCCTTACAACACGACTGATCAAGATGACGGGAGAAAAAGTTTCTCACATGCGAGATTTTCATCTTTCATTGGACACGCTCGTTCAGAAACAACGTACAGAAATTTGGAGCGTAGAATTACACAGATTCAGAAGCTATTCCCTCGTTTCAAAGTATAATACACTTGTGCTTATTTATGTTTTGCCCGTCTTACATACTGGAACAAGAATTCCGTCTTCTCTGAAAAGTAGCTACTGCTGTAGGAAAGAGGTTTCTCTGCTACATTTCCCCACAGTTCCATCTAAAAGCTCTCCAACACTCTCATTTCTCTCTTTATCCTTTGTGGACAGGAATCCTTCTATTCTATAAACCAGTGAATTGTGTCTCGTTTGTATGTATATATGTATGTGTATCTGTCCGCAAATTTATAGTACGAGTCGCAGCAATAGTGGGAATTTAGTTCCAACAGGTAATGTATGCAATGGGACGGGAACAATATTGGTGGGTTACGGAAGGTTGTCATACTTGATGAGGTTCGATAAGATGCTGTAGAAGAGGAAAGTGCCAAGTGCATAGCGCGGGGTCGCAGCAACACCAGGACGTCACTTGCAACATGATATGTATGGTGTGAAACTGAGGCACTGGTCACAGAAAGGGATAACAGCTAATAGAGACTGATAGCGAGCATTGGCGCCATCGTCCTTCTTTGAAGCGGTGTTGGTTGTACACCACTAAAATTGGGAGGTTCTGGAGCAGAGAACTTGATGACAGGTGACAATAACGATGTCACCAGATACGTACTGGTTAAAAACTGTCTCTACTACATTTTCAAGGCGTATCCTGGCCTCTGTAGCTTAATTACCACAGGCAAGCAGGTTAGTACTTGATGTTAGCTGATTCCCTTAGGCCCTTCAGCGTGATTTGAGAGGAGTCAGTGCCATCTGGTATCATGGGTAATGCTAGATGCTAGATGCTGAAGGGGGGTGGGGGGATTTGGCTGCCTGAGACGGAAAAAATGAAAGAAGTTCTATAGATACTAAGTACACCGTTGCCTTGTTTAAAATAACCTATTTTGTTAGGATAGGTTCGTCGCAATCAGTAAGGGCTCAGTGGGGAGGATATGCTGCCGATATTGAGCTCCGAGTTCCCTATGTGATGCAGTCTTCCTGAGAAGGTCACGGTTGAAATGCAGGAATTAGCAATAGGGATTCGATGTGTGTAACGGATGAGTGATATGAAGCTGTTCAAGTTTTCTATCTACACTCTCGTTTAAAATCGTCTTATGTTTATTTGACACATTTTTTCGCTTTCCAACTCGCCCTCAAAATGAGCCGCATGACGAAGCCAGGCAGGCCCTGCGAACTCGCACACAAGAAGGAGGAGCGCCCGGCCACTGGGCGGTCCAAATTGTACACAAGGGCATTACATAGGGTCAAACTCACCATGAAGTGCGCACGAAATTGAACTCCATTCAGATCGCAGTAAAATTTACAGGGATAGAACATAGAAAGCGATCCTTGGGCCAGATGATGTCTTCATCGTCTTATTTACATAAACGGTACATATGACTACGGTGTGACGGTAAAGGTTATTGTGATAGGCACTGTCACTTTGACATTAATCCGAGCTGGCTCTAGAACAAATAGAGGACTGTGGGGTTAACAGTTGAGTTATGAGAGAGAAAACAACACTCCCCATTAAACATTGATCCCTGTTTGTACAAGTCAAATGAGGCGAAATCGTGGCGTCCCATCACGCCGCCGAAAACGCCGAAGATCAGCCTGATCTGTTACAGCCGGTTGGTAACTTTAAATGGGACCCGGGCGATTCTATCGTCGGCAAGTCAGGTCACGTCGTGCACATCGCGTCGCGGCGTCTCGCACGGTGGCGCGGTTCGACAGTTCCGGAGTTGCACTACCGACATACAAATGAGTCTCGAAGACCGGTATTCACAAGTTCCGAAAAGGCCAAAATTGGATCAGTGATTTTGAGCAAATAACGTGGGACCTGTCTTAGACCCCTTTACATTTGAATGCGGTAAAAACAATCTTTGATCATCATATGAAAATGGGAAAAGCAGTACAGGATTAACATGAACAATATGGCTTGATGATCATTTAACAATTTCAACGAGCACGACACAGCAGGACTCGTACGCAGCGTCCACCAGCGCGGCGACCTACTTATTATCGACGATAGAATCGCCACACACCCACTTTAAATCATCGAAAATTGCTCGTAGTATGAAGACTGCGCTGTCGATGAATCACTTGTAATACGTCTGACGCATTCCGCTGTCATTCAGAACGTTCTGGCTTTTGGATATGACCCGTCTCGAGGGCTGTGGGGTCAGACGATGTAAAAGTGAGGGTTTATATACTCTCAGACTTAATAATCCTATCCTGATAAGTGTATGGCTCACCATAGAAGGGACGGGTAGCTCGGTTGGTTCGAGCGCTTGGGAAGTGGCGCTGCTTGACACGTCCCTACCTCCGCACCAACAAAGTATTTATACTTTTTTGTTGCTGGGGTGCCAGTTGCCTACTATCTTATTGCTTATTGTTTCTTAACTCTTTGTGGGAGAGGTAGTGTGACGATTGCACCGAACGGACCTGTACAAGTTTCACGTCCGAAAAAGGTAGGGGAGGTAAGGCACAAGGTTGCAAGAGAGACTCCGCTCGCGTGTTATCGCTACATGAAATCCGCTAAATTTGTCTTGAAAGTCATAACATCCTTCGGAACAATGATAGTGGCTCAAACTGATAAATGAAGGAGATTGTGTAAGGATACTACTGGTAGGATGCAGAAAGCGATAAGAGCTGATAAGATAACGTTACGAGCCAAGAAGGGAAGGGCTACTAAATTTATACCGCCGGCCACAGCAACGACGGGAGGTTGGTTCCAATAAGTAAGATAGGGGGCCAGATGGAAACATCATTGGTGGATGGCCGGACGTGATAACAGCTGATAAGATAACATAAGCAGCCTCAGAAGAGAAGAGTTAAAGTTCCACAACGTGTCGACGGGTGATATATAGGATGGGACCATTATTGGTGGATGTCCTTCCGAGGCTCCTGATAAGATAGCATCATTAGCCTCGGAAGGAAAGGGTCACAGTATCGACGCTGGAAGTTTCAGGAAGTAAAATAGGGGCAGGATGGAAACATTATGGGTCGCAGGAAATGATAACAGCTGATAAGACAGCCCCAAAAATTCGCAGCAGAGTTGTAGCAACACTAAGGAACTGCTCCAGTAAGTAATCCAGAGGTGCTCAGGGAAAACCAAAGGTGGGGGATAAATTCTGACAGTGTTCGACAAAGGCTTTTGGGTGGTTCGTATATGCTCACATCACAGTGGCCAAATCAAGGGCAAAGGCTTATAGAGTCAAGAGTCAGTGTTTCTATTCTTTGCAAAATCCTCAGTTTAGCGGTCGGACTCAATTCCACCGCTGAATGCTCGAGTTTTACCGAAAAGAGGATGTCTGGAGTTGTGAGCCAGTGAGAACTGATAAGAGCCACTTCCGACAATTCCACCATCGAAATTCCTCAAACCACCGGCGAAGCCGGCCGATCCTCCTTTTGCGTCTAAAGTGACTCAAACGCGTTGATTTTTTGGAAGTTGTAGCCGTAGAGCAGTGTTTTCATGCTTTTCGGCTGCTTCCAGTTGTTCAGTGCATGTACGCACAGCCTATTAGATTATCAGAAAGAAGCCGGCTGTATTTAAAAAAAGTAATATTCCGCCAAGCTGTAGAGGAGTTATTTAATACTTTGAGCGGAGCTTCCTCCGATGCAGCTACTGCTAATGCTGATTCGAAATTCAGACTCGAGCCAAAAAGTAATAATTGTTCAGTATATCGTTTATACTTTGAAATCGTATTATTTAGTTGAACTTGATCGATTTTTAACTTGCTCCTTACTTACTTATCCTAATTGTTATTTCTCATTTTGTCTTGTGTGTTCTTCGTTAACTTCTTGATGATTTTTTGAAACTATATATTGTAATAAAAAATAATTTTTGTGTGGGAATTTCACAGCAGGTGTGCGTCCCTCACCCGTGCACCTATACATTCTCTACCGTTTCCCACATTTTCCACTTTCCGGGCCGTTTTGGGACCGAACTACGAATATTTGAAGCTTTCGTAGCAAGCGCCGTCCACCTACGTCACGCTCTGCCCATAATGGGTTACCTCCCCCATTTCGTCCGCCAACCCGGTGAGAAGTTTTCCATGAGTGTGAGGGCCGGTGGGATCGGCCGGCTTCGCCGGCCGATCCTCCTTCCGCGTGTTAAGTGGGTCCCAGTGAGAAGGTTTCCATGAAAGGGAGGGCCAGTCGGACTTGATTCAGGTGATTCCGAATTTCCGGATAGACAGACAAACAGACAGACAGACGTTGCCGTTTATATATAGTAGGATAGAGATCAGCAAGTGCCCCGCCCAATTGTCTCAATGGTAAACAACTGTGAAAAAACAGTATAGTCGATCCTGTCGGTATTGGATGATTAGTGGATGAACTAAAGTAGGAATATGCATTTGCCTAAATTGTTGTGCAGTAAATAGTAGGTAAATAAACAAATAAATAAACGTACTGATCCACGAACCCTTGATTTTGACTCCCACTCGCTATGGCACATACCCCTTTCACTGCGATAATGCCACACATGTGTGTTTGGGAACCGAATTATGAACTATTGCCGTCGGTACCAGCCATTTGGTACATTGTCTAGGGTAATCCCTCACTAAATTCATCTGCCAAACCATTACTCAGCTTCACCTTACTCCCCATCTTGTGGGGTTTTTCGCATGCGTCATGAGGATTTTTGCCCTCGGCACCGTTCACTTCGGTGAACGCCCCGCCCGTCAGTGGTGTGCTTCATTGATTTCGTCCGCCAACTGATTGCCATTCTCCCACTCTCCAAGCTCTTTTGAAACCGAACTACGAGTTTTTGAAATTTTTGTAGCAAGCACCGCCCACCTATAGAACACCCCGCCCAAAATGGATTTGTCTCACTCATTTCGACCGCCAACCGATTGCCTATCGTTTGCCACTTTTCCCGCTTTCAGGTCCTCTTTTGGGAAAAAACTCGAATTTTTGAAATTTGTGGCTCACAACTGTCTACGCCCCGCCTGCAGCGGGCGGGCCTAGCTTAGTTCATGTATGTTCCGTACATCTTGGCCCATTACCCGTACCCAACTTTCCCTTGACCCGCCCCTCCAACTGGCTCTTCAGGGTGATTTCCGAATTTCCAGAGACAGACAAAACAGACAGACAGACAGACATTGTTGTCGTTTGTATAGATAGTAGCGATCCCTGGTAGCAACGCTTCATCATTGTACTTCATAAATGAGGTGTCAAGAAGTTGATTCCAAGCAGTGGCTGTAGGAGACGGAAACATTGATTCGGTGAGTGACCGGGAATGGATATCAGCTGATAAGATCTGATACTAGGCCTCAAAAAGGGGCGCACGTCACGCAAGACTTGTACACGGCAGGTTACGCGGCACAGGGAACCTGCGATCCGAGAGGTGATATTGTGGGGACGGTACATTATTGGCGGTGTGACAGAAAGAGTGATATTTATTTATTTATTTACTTTACCATCGCACGCACGGGTGCGCTACATTATGAGCGGAAACCAGATAAGTTACAAAACAGAGCGACACAAAGAAAAATAACGAGAACATCAACAAACTTGGCAACACAAATACTCACAAGCGGAGACCCTGTAGACCCTAAACTTTCAAAAATCTTGAATGCCCGCAATAGTCGGTATGTCAACTTCCTTAAGTTTCCTCTCAGAAACCAAGGTACTTGACTCCTTCTGCAGCTGATATACAGGTGATAAGATTCGATAAGGGGTCTCGGAAGGGGAAGATCACCAGATTGCAACGCAAGTTACAGCAACGGTGGGAGCGTGTTTTCGGGAAGTGATTCAGAGTGGTATGATAGTGATGTGGGACAGGAATATTATTTGCGGGTGATGGAAGTACAGGCAAATGATAGGAGCTGAAAGTGACAAGTTAACATGGAAAAATCCGCTGCACCGCTCACAGCAAATGCAATCGATATCACCCAAAAATGACTACCTCAATGATTCCAACACCGCTCATTCCTCACCGCTCATCTGTACCGAAATCATGTGCGACCGCTAAGCTGGCTCTGTTTTAAATGCATGGAGTTTGTTTACAGAGATATCGTGAACAGCAGTAACTTGACTCAATCGCTTTTATCAGAACCATGTTCTATCAACAACCCCAGTGAGGTCCATTCAAAGCGTTCCACTGCTGAATGCGGGAGTGCATTCCAAAGCAAGACGCTCTAACAAGGGAACCCCAACGGTCGAGCCGGCCATTTTGTAATGAGATGTGTATATATGGACGTGTCTTGAGCCGCTGAATCCAAATCTGTCCACCGAATTTGCGGAGCGGTTTTCTGAAGGGAGTTACGGACCATTTAATTTTGCTCCTGTTGCTTATTTTGGGAACAATAACTGCGTGCGTCAAGCAGCCGTTGGCCTAATGGTTAAGCTTACTGCTTCAGTGACACGAGGTTCCGTGGAAACTTTTGCTTTTATTCAAAACACTTGATATGAGCCCCCAAAAAACTTCTGTCTGGCCATTTTCCTAGTTCTTTGATTATTTGCCAACGGAAGGCGCCCGTCTCCACTTCTCTTTCCTTTTGAAAACTTTCATTACGATGATAACTGTTTCTAGGGCTTGCATCAAGGAATGAAGATCTTACTGTTCAAGAACACATGGGGTATTCCTCCGCGAAATGGTAGAAACAAAAAAACTCTCGCAATGAGCACAGCGAATGAAAACCTACTCTCCACACACGGTACAGTTACAATTCTCCACCACTCCACAGGAGAAGCAGCACTGAAATTTTGTTTGTGATTTTGAACGATATTCTCTCTATAATCTCTGCAGAATTATCCGATATGATCAGCTCTCATGACTGTGATCTACCGGCACGTGGCGTGATAAAGATATTGCGGTTGCTTTCCTGTTCTGTTGAGATGTTTTGCCCAAGCTGGTACTGGCATGTCTGTTGAGGGACTTCGGTTCCTGTGAAATAACACGCGTACCATCTCGGGAGGAACGGAGATTAATAAACAGCTTTCGGTCTATCTTGTGAGACGCAGGATAAGACAACCTAACAATCGGCGTCGGCGAGGAGGACTATGTGGAAGAGCATGAGGAAGATCCCCATGAAGCCCAGAGGACGAGGAGTGCTACAAACTAAAAGGCGCGACCGACGGCCCCTTGAAGTAGAAGGTGGGTTTTTCATCGAACAATGTGGTCTACGGCTGGTTTACGAACTTCTTATCCTATTCTTGGTACTCGGCTGGGTACTTCCATGCACATCCTGGTGAGTCCGAAGCACCTCTTCACTACTCCTTCTCCTCTAGGGTGGAGAACTGTAACTGTACCGTGTGTGCAAAGTATTTTTTCATTCGCTGTGCTCATGAGAACTTGTATTGTTTCTATCATTTTGTGACAGAATACCACATGTGCTCTTGAAGCGTAAGATCCTCATTCCTTGATTCAAGCTCCAGAAACGGTTATTCTCATAATTTGAAAAAGAACCAGAAATGGAGAATCGGCCGGTTCCCGTTGGCAAACAATCAAAGAACTAGATGAAATGGCCAAACATAAGTTTTTTGGGAGCTCATGTCACGTGTTTTGAACAAAAGCAAAAGTTTTCAAGAGTCAAGGAATCCAACATGCGACTTCGTGACTCTGAAGCAATGCGCTTATCCACTAGGCCATCGGCCGCTTGCTGCATGCAGTTATCGTTCTCAACTTAAGCAACTAGAGCAAAGATTAAATGGTCCGTAACTCCCTTCAGAGAACCGTTCCGCAAATTCGGAGGACAGATTTGGATTCAGTGGCCCAAGACACGTCCACAAATGTACATTTCAGTGCAAATGGCCGGATCGACCGTTTGGAGTTCCCTTGTAAGAGAGGGATGTATGAATCAGTAGAATCCTTCAGCAGCTAATCTAACATGCTACTCTATCCGTGTATGTTATAAACGTACCAGTCGGATCGCTGGCTAACGCCGGCGCTCCTCCTTATATGGCGGCCACTGCTGCTGCCTCTGCATCTCGACAAAACGGGCGCTGCTTTCCAGTTCTTGGCTGATGCAGAACATTCCTTTGAAGAGTGTGGTTGGACAACAATCTGTAATTAGCACGCAGCAAATCCGCGCCCTCCCGGCCAAACCGGGCCATGTCGCAGAAGGAGGAGCGCCCGGCGGCAGCTGGGCGATCCGACCGGTACTGGCTGCCGCCGGGTGCTCCTCCTTCTGTTTCGAGGCCGACCTGGCTTCGCGAGGCCCTCTTTCCTTGGGCGAGGTAGAATGCTCTTAACGTGCCAAATGACGGCAATAATTTTCAATTGAAACGTGGGAAAATAGATGAAAAAGCTCAACATCAGTCGTTGTCTACCAACATCTGGTTCCTCTTGCTTACCACAGACCTTCAATCGTGAGAAGGCTGCCGTGAGAAGTCTGCGAGGACCGCTGTTGCGACATCAGAATGGGTAAAGTCAAATTAGTCCGGATGAGTCATTAGCACCCGGAAGAACCATAACTGTAGGGTCACTTTGATAAAAAAATAATTGCCCTCGTTCGACCGAAAAGGAGAACTCTACGCCTTCTCCTGTTAGCCTTCCTTCTCGAATCTTATCGGCAGCTGCAGTCTATAGCTACAGTCTTTGTAACCCACTAAAGATCTTTTCGGCCTGTACCCTACCCTATCATATCACAGGATCAAGAGCCTGCTGATGCTGTCACCCGCGTTAAGAATATGGTGTATGGCGGCCTTCCCCTTCTATCGCCTCTTAACTGATATCACTTGCTGTCATCCAATAATAGTGTTCCCCTCACACACCCCACATCACTTCTTGAAATCAATGTCTCACTGCTGCTAGGACCGCGCTATGAATTTCGTGACAAACAGAGGGACGCAGACACACACACGTACAGACATACTTAGCGAATTATGTATACTAGGATAGTGGGGATGAGTTCATTTCCTACTGTTATCAGGAAATTGATGGCTAAAGGAAAGAGTTCACACACTGAGCCTCTAGTACTCGGCGGTAATAAGTGACAAAAATAAACGCAGCTGGCACCTCATTTGTTTTTATCGATTGGTAAGATTACCGGTCATCAGTGTCCTCATCACTAAATCTCTAGAAATGGTAGCGTGAACCACCTTGAACAGCGGCTGCAACTTTCCTTATCAGCCCCTATCAGTAGTTATTTCCTTAGGTCACTCACGCTTGATGTCCCCCATCTCACCCTATATGTATATCACGTGCTGGAACATACACCTCGCTGATACCGTGACCTGCGCGGTGTATACGATGAGCTCACTTCTCTAACGCCCCTTATCAAATCTTATCAGCAGCTTGTAATTCTTGTCACCCACCAATTATGTTCTTGCCCATACCCTATATGATATATTAGAATCAAGAGCTAGCTGATGCAGCACCCGCGTTATGAATACGGTATCCCTCTCCTTTTAGCTCCCCTTATCGAATTTCATCAACTGATATCACTTCCTGTCATCCACCGATAGTGCTGCCGTCCCACCCTTTCGTCATTTTTTGTAACCAATGTCTCACTGCTACTGGGACGGTGCACAAACAGACGGACGCACACACACACGTACAGACATTCTTAGCGGATTATGTATAGTAGGATAGGGGATGATAAGCACCGAAAATTGACAAATAAAAAAAGAAACATGATGAAGTGGGCCGTTTTCGAGACATGGGAATCAGGCCCACATCGATTAGATATTGAGAGGGACTAAGGAGCCTTGGCTCTCACGGGGCAAGGGCATGGCCTTATTCGGAGCGTTTTCGACAGTTACCTCTCTTTTTTCCTCACAGTCAAGCCAACTGGCACGTGCACTTTTGTTTTTGGCCCTGCTAGCTACCGGCGAACTTTCTGCTGGTCATCGTGATGTCGGCCCTTATGGTTAGAAGCGCGGTCAGCGATCAGGTATAAAAGTTGGAAATATGTCGCGGGTGGATAGTTTGGTCCGCAACAAACAACCTTGTACAGGTCTCGCGCCAAAATATTGAAGGGAGGGACGCTATTATACAACGTAGGCTCAGTGATGCCTTCTTTTTTCCAGCGACTCAGCTCTCAAGGCCTGCCTTTCAGTGGAAAAACAAAGCTGCTTACGAGGCTGCCTTCGTGGAGTACTTACTGGGTAAGGATGAGGGCGTAATGTTTGAGATGGAGTTCATTGGGCACGTATGAACTGGGATCGAAATGAGGTTTCATCTGCGACGTTGACATATTTTTTTGATATATCACACAGTCGTTGTAAGCGGTGAAGGGTCTGTTCTCATGTGAGGCTGTTTCTTTCAGCTCATATTGGTTGCTGTCTTTTCCTGTCACCCAACATCACGGCCCTTGTCCCACCGCATATTGCTTCTAGGAGCTAATCGCTCACTGTTGCTGTGACATGGGCGATAAGTTCGATAGCCCTCCTCTCTTCCACCAGATATCATTTACCTTCTTTCGCCAGTAATATTCACGCCTTGCCCTTGTACCACTTTTGGGAATCATTTCCCACAGTTGATGTGACCTGCGCAGTGAACTCTGTGGCCCTTCCCTTCTAGGGCCCCTTATTGGATCTTATCACCTGAAAACACTAATTGTCACGAGTCAGCAATATTACAGTCCTTCCGCTTATATCTTTTCTTGGAGCCAATGTCACACAATTGCTGTGACGCGCTGTGAACTTTGAGACCAGCACTCTAGCAATAGTTTGCAAAAAAACTTTGTATACCGCTCTTGATAGTGATAATAAGACAATGAGACCAGCAGGTGGAAAACAAGTGTTTCCTTCAGCGGGTGGTTTTATTTCGTATGCATGCTGTTGGAGTGGGTTGATGACGATCAATTCGCGGCGACGGAGATCTATACGAAGTGTTTTGGTTCGTTGATTAGAAACTTGGCTTTTTCTGAAGCTTCCTCATCTTCAATTTGACAACTTCAAAGCTCTAGATCATCTTGACGGCATTTGGTGGCGTTGTGACAATGCATTTCCTTTACGGTGAGTTGAGACATTTTCCAAAGGTCCTCGCAGAGTTTGAAACTTGAGCAGAATTTTTTGAGGTGCTCTCTGATAGGTTGCCTGGATGGCAGCCAAGGCAACCTATTAGATGTGATACGTCCCCATGAAATTGGACCACCAAGTAGAACTGAACTAACAGCGTGACAGCGTGATGGAGTGTCTAGATTTCTTGAGCTCCCTCATAATTTCCGTAACTCTGCCATCATTTACCCTCGTCATCCGGACAGTTGATTAGGGCGGTCGTCAACGGGCCGCAGCGCGTGCCAGGAACTATTTGCTTTTCCCGCTAATTTAGTCATTTTTTCCAACTTTTCACTGTTTTGGCTACTTTTTCCCAGATTAGCAGCTCCTTATCTTCACAACGTGGAAAAAATGACTAAATTAGCCTGGAAAGCAAATAGTTCCTGGCACGCGCTGCGGCCTGTTGACGACCGCCCTAATCAACTGCCCGGATGACGAGGTTACACATGTGAAATAGGACTAACCGTCCCGTTAAAATTGGTATTCGTCTGAGTTCTGGGTTAAGGCACGTCTCGCGATCAATACTGCTATTAGTGGGGCGAATGCAAAAACGTGGCATGAGTCGATACTGGAGAAAAGCGGAATAAAATCCTCTAGAATGTCTCTGGTGAAATCTCTGCTGACCTGAGCTTGTACATGTATACGACAGAGAGAAGGGTGGAGAGTGTTTGAAAGAGAGAGCTCATTCTCTGTGCTCTATCATAACATCTGTATATGTTGCTTTCCCTTATCACTTCACTCCACTATGTTCCGCTGCAGTAACTGGAAAGGAACCAAAGGGGTAGTCGATAAGAGGACCGTCAATAAGGAGGTCGCCGTACTATATATTAAGTTGTTCCAGAAGTTTGTGAACATTTTTGAATTTCGTATCAGATCATTCCGTAGCCATTTCGAGATCCAGTTATGGTCCGTGGGAAGGGTGTTAAGTTAGCGTCCCACAGCTTCTTCACCGTCCCTCGCAGTCGCTGTTTTCATATCCAAAACGGTAATTGAAATTCAACATTTTCGACATACTTCGCAATATGAACAAGAAGCCACAACTTGGTTGGAGCCACGAGCGGCATTTATCTAAGTTAAATCCTGATGGTACCTTCCACAGCACGGCGTTGAAATGGAACGATCGCTTTTGCTTGAATGACTTCTACCTGGGAGAAAAACTTCGTCCAGGGAGACCACCTGCCTTGGATTCGGACCTACTGTGTTCTTAAACTAAAACCAATTCATACAAATCAACTTGTTATCTAGTCCTTACACTTGACTGGTCCCAAAGCACAAATGAGAGGGCTCGACCACTTAAAAAAAGTTTTTGAAGTAGGGTCAAAATTTTTCTCATGAGTTGACCAATACCCCAGGGGAAGCACATGTGGCTGCTGTCTACAGCTTCCTTCCGCCGTACGGACTAGTTGAAGAGCGCTGTAACTGGATATGGAGTAGGTGTCTCTAGATGAATTATTTCCGGAAGCGCCAGCGGCTAGATCCCCCAGGGCAGAACCAATCGCACATCCTATCAATCCAATAGAGCGGTGAGACTGTGTACGCAGTGGGGTTTCTTTCTCCCTCCCCAAAACGGAATTTTTTTCCTTCCAACGCTGTGATAACCAGGGAACCCTATTGTAATCAACTGCAAAGGAGGGTTGAAAATCCCTACCATTTGGTTCCAAAACCAAGCAGTGTTTGCCTACTCCACCACGCTCACGGTCACACTTGTGGAAAATGACACTGCTCGAGATTCTGAAGCTTAGCCTGGGATTTCCACCACACTATTTTTGTACCCTGACTGAGCTCTTTTCGATCGCCATCTAAGCTAATCCCATCACAGCGGCCATCTTCTGGGTGAAAAAATACGATTTTTGATTGCATGAAAAAATACGATTTTTGATAGCATCTCAAAAATGACCCAGCTGCCTTTATGTGCACAGAACCAAGAAGCTTCTGAAAGCAAGGCAACCACTCATTGCGTAGTGGCTGGCAACAAGTTGCTAATGAAGGTAACATATATACCATTTTCACTTCGAGTTCACCCCTTTTCGAACCAAATTCACCCCCTTCCAAACAAATTCACCCACCTTCCGAATCGAATTCCTCCACCTTCCGAATTGAACTCACCGCGCTTTTAGGCCGCGCAATTCATCAATCAAAACACGCCAGACACTGATGCGGGCCCCCGCCCCTTCGGCCACGCTCGCTTGCTCTTTGCGGAATTTTGGTATTTTTCTAAAATTTTTGCATTTTTGGACCGCTGCGTGAAGCCCCGCCCACTGTGAGAGGCTCCGCCCACTTTTAAGGAGTCCCGCCCCTTTTAAAAAAATGGTGTAAATCGGCAGTGAAGGGTCTTGGCTGCTAGGGTCTCATTCGTCAATCGCAAGAAAATCAGGCAAAGTTTGTTCCGAATGATTAAAAATACCCTAGCATGCCAGCCGAGGCCGTATACTGCCATTTACACCATTTTTGAAGTGGCCTCTCACTGTGGGTGGGGCTTCACGTAGCAGTCCGAAAATGCAAAAATTTTGAAAAAATATCAAAATTCCACAAAATGCTTCTCACTGGAATAAGCTCAACTCGAAAAAAATGTTCGAAAGTTCCGCGAGCTTTTGGGGCAACCTGATGTACAAGGGGGCCAGAAAAAAGCCACTTCGACAAAGTCAAATATCAGCAAAGTTTTCGCGGCCCAGACAGAGGACGTGGATACGAGTACCAGGGCTGAAGATACCAAAGATGCTCCTCGATAAGCCTCTCACTGTGGGCGGGGCTTCACGTAGCAGTTCGAAAATGCAAAAATTTTGAAAAAATATCAAAATTCCGACAAAAACCGAGTGGGCGTGGCCGAGGGGGGGCGCAGTAGTGTCTGGCGGGATTTGGTTGATGAATGGCGCTAATAAGTTTGGTAAATTCGGTTCGGAAGGTGGGTGCATTCGATTCGGAAGGTGCGTGAGTTTGGTTTGAAAACGGGGAATTTGGTTTGAAAACGGGTGAATTTGTTCTGAGAGGGGTAAATTCAGAGTGAAAATGGTGTATATCAGTAATCAAAAATGCTTCTCACTGAAATAAGCTCAACTCGAAAAAAATGTTGGAAAGTTTTTTTGAATTTTTTGGGACAACCTAATATACAGGGGGCCAAAAGAAGTCACTTCGACCGAGTCAAATATCAGCAAAATTTTCGCAGCCCAGACAGAGGAAGTGGATACGAGTACCAGGGCGGAACATACCCAAGATGTTCCTCGATAAGAAGGAGCTGGTTCTCGCCCATCAGCTTCATGTACACCAAAATATGAAGTCATCTCCAGTCAGAGTCTTGACTGCAGATAACCTTCGGAGTTTATGTCACCTTCAAGCAGCTGCGAAACTTCTAGCATGGAGTCACTCATGGGTAGCTTACCTGGAGACTAGTACTTTCAATCTGGAAGACCTCCAACATTGAGCAGCTCCGAAAATGTCGCTACGGCCTAAGACATCATCTTCACCGTAGTCGAGTTGATGGTATGGACTGGACGTACCTGAAAGGGGAGACCGATATTTTCTTCGTGAGCGCTGGCGGTCACATCGAGCAGCTCGAGAAGAATATCCTCCCTACATGTCGTCGCCCATATCGTCTTGGAAACTTTGTACTGCTACAGGTTCGTGTGCCATGCACATGAGATGAGATACGTTACTTAGGGTTACTTTAGGCGGAACCCGTTCTTCGCGGCGGTTGACTTGCGCGGGTCCAACTTCTTTTCTTGGATCTCTGTTTGAGCCTTGCTTGTCCAGTGTATAGGACCTTAAAGAGAAATTTGATCTAGAAAATGTTGCGATAGGCAGAGAATCTGCCCATCGCAGGCGGAGGGCGGCACGGTGTCGTTTCTGGTATCATCGCGGGTTACAATCGCATCGTCGCAGAGCGTCATTCGTCATTTTCTAATCACCGTGGCAGCAAATCGATGATTTCGCTTCGTACGCGTGGAGTACAATGTCCTTGTCTTGACATTGGCCTGACGTCGAGTGTGAAGTTGCCCAGTTCATTGACGGCTGACGTCAGATACTAGGCCGGCGTCCAATTGTGTATTGGCATACGTTTTTTGCATGCGTTTTGTGGGAGGGCCAGTTTTCTGGCTAGTCTAGGGCAAGGACATTTGTATTAGAGAGGTCGCAGGAAGTTCAGGCTCTTGGTGTCTTTTCCACGACCGCCGTTCTTTATTGAGTGCATGCTGCTCAGCTATTGGGTTCTCGCTAGGCAAGTCCAATTGTAGTTTGTCCACTCCGAGGTACGTTAATTTTCCGACGTTTCCGATCGGGTCTTTATAAGGTTACCCCCGTCGCATACTCGGCCGATCCCGGTTCCGATGACTTTGTTTTTGATGTGTATCTTCGTCAAACGTCTGATTGCTTTCTTGGTCCCAAACGATAAATTCTTGATGCTTCTCTGGCGAGCTAGTAATAGCACAAGGTTCCCCGGGAGCGAAGGGATGATAAGAAGAAGTTGCGCGTCATGTTCCAACCAAATGTACCATCGCAACGGGCGGTATCAACGGATTCAACACGGAGGAGAATAGGTTGGTGAGATCCCGGATCACCTTGCCGAACTTGCTTATTTGAGACCTATACATCGTGGAAAGGGGAGGACGTAGGTACTAGTCGTAGCACGGTGTAAATTCTGCAGCAGTTCCGAGTAGATTTTTCAGATTACTTGTGCTTTCGCGATTCCCAAAGCTTCTTCGGCTATTACCGATGAACGCTTCTTGTTAGTCAACAAATTGAAGTCAGAGGCATGTTTGATGATTCTCGAGGTTTGCTCTATATTAGGCGGACGAATTGTGTGCGATTATGTCTTCCCAGCGTGCTGAAAATTTCCCGACCGGAATTCCTGTTGTTCTATCGGTTGAGTGTTTTTAGGCCTTCGCATGGTGCCAGCTATACGCAGTGAACACTTTGTAAATTTACTGAGAAGAGCGTGATTGGCCCCTGTAATTCGCCAGGTTTCCTTATCGCCTTTCTTGAAACAAACCGTCCCGATGACTGTTCATGCCAGTTGGGACACAAGCATTTTTCGACAAGGTAGATCGAGTATATGTTGCAGGGCTATGATAGATGAGGTGATTCCACACGCTGGAGTGTTCTAGTTGTGTACGTTCGTTCCGGGTGCTTTCTCGGCGCATCGTTGGAGCTGGCATGGCGTATTCTGATGTTGAGGAAAGCCCGAACTGACCTCGATCATGTGACGATTTTCACGTGCTTTCCCCATGTCAGGTCACGATTAAAAAGATTGGTTATGATGAGCCGATATCTCATTTCTGGGTATCGAGAAACAAAGATCCGTCCTCCGGCCTTAAGAAAGTGTATTCAAGCCAGGTGATTCAGCTGTTTCTTAGCTTTTTGAGACTTTTCCTATTTTCTGTTTCTTCCCAGAGCTGTTGGACTGGGTAGTTTGCATAGGTCGCCGCGATCGGTCGCTTGAATCCTGGAGTGAGAGTGTACTCCAAATGATTCCCTTGCGATCGATTTCCCTCCCCGTTTTCCCGAGCAAGTGCGCGGTAGAAGACGATATAACGAACGAGCGGTGTGGTTCGGGCTACCGTACGCAACGCTGTTGCAGGCTTTCTACTGTTTCTTATGAGACCGGTGTTAATCTTGTTAATATCATCATATTTGAATGGTTCCTATCGCAAGTCCTGTATATTCCGATTACATGTCGGGGGTGTTTTGTGAGTGCGCACTCGTAGGTAGTATTAGGCATCCGATCAAGTTGGATTCGTAGTAAAAGGCCCGATGTCGATTCCTTGCGTTGAAAGGAACGAACGAACAGGCGACATTGATTGTGCTTTCTATTGCAAGGTATATGGTCAATTTCATGAAAGTACTTGCGTTATGGGAGATAGGGAGTCCATCTTTTTGAGGCCCGCTTCGGGAATGACTGGTTGCCTGGAGAGAAATTGAGTTGCCGGATTCCAAAATTGCCCAGATTTTGAATGCTTCGTTTGCGTGGACTCGAGATGAGGGCCTAATGAATAATTCGCAGACTTTCCGCGATTGACTCGGGCGTTGAGTCGCCATCATCCCCGACTAGCATTGCTGGTTGTGTATTAGCTTTCGAGTTGATCGTGGAGAAGTCAGTTGTGGTTTCTTTTGCAATTCCCGTGTGGGCGGATTATACTTTGTCTAATGGGCGAACGTTTGTATATATTTGGGATATGGCGCTGGACAGTAATGGAAACCTAAGTGCCGTTGCAAATTGAACTTGTACAATGGTTGGCAGAAGTCAGTGTGCCACGATGATCCAACACTCCTGAGTTGCCATTGTGCTTGAGCGTGCTCCTTGGTGAATGCCGTTCATACTGCTCCACGTGCATGTTAACGATTCTTCTCTTTGTCTCACTGAGTCGATATATTACGTGATCCGTGAAAGGCTTCATCAATGAGATGCCCGAAAGCTGAGCGGCCGAACTGATATCCTGCAGTTGTAAGTGCAGGTTTATTAGATTGACTCAGCTCTATGTGCCTTGCTCTTTTTGTGTAGCTAACTGAGTTATGAGCTTTGGGTCTAGGGGTGCTTGACCCAGCGACTACACGACTGAGCGTGACAGGCCTGACAGAGGGGAATAGGACTAATGTAAGAAGGTGGTGGTAAGCATGTTTTCGTCCCCACGATGGATAGGCTTAGTCTTAGGGGATTCTGTACGCTCAAGAAGAGAGCGCGTCCCACAAAGAAGCTTGAGAGACACTTAGAGGTTCTTTTTGCGTAACTGGGATAATCAGTATGAGAGGTTCCGGACCGTAAGCTCTACCCACCTGACGGGTATTACAATCGTTCAATGCTGATACACCACGACAAGTAGAACATGGTAACGAGTACATAGGTTCTACCTTGGTCGTGAGGTACATAGTTATAGTTTTAGTTATAGTTAGTAGTTTTTCAAACGATCTGATTCGGTTAGAATGGAATCGAGATGCGGTTGAAGAACTCTTACCTAATTGGATGAGAAGGAGTTGAGTACAGTTTTGAAGAAAAATGAGATATTATTAAATTGTGTTGATTGACCTGAATCCTCAGTTACGGTTCGGGCGGAGCTCACAGAAGGTGGTTAGAAGTGGCGGGAAGAATCACGACATCCACTGAAATAGAAGCTGCCGGATAACTGGATTCGCAGTGACACAGAAATCTTTCGATGAGTGTCTTTCAGCGAGGGCCTGCTATGGGATGCGGTTATCGTAGGGCCAGTATTTAATATGCTCTTTGATGTGGCGGGCAGAAATGTACGTAGAATCCAGAATTTAAATAGGTGTGTAAATTATAACGCCCGGAGTGTCAAAAGTGATTGTTTGCCCTCCCCCTGTCTCTGCAGTGTGAATATGTTGTTGTAGATGTGTATGGTGTGACAAAATGCTGTATGCATGTGGGTAAGGTGTGTGTGAGCGTGAGTGTGTGTGTGTGGTACGTTGTCAAGAGTGAAGGTATGGAATGGACGTTATTGGTATGGTGACAGAACGTGATTCAGACTGATAGAATAGTACAGGAGGGTATAGGAGAGGTGGCATCCGCTAAATCTCACGGCGGATTCGCGCAAGCGATGAAACAGTTGGTTTTAGGGCTTCTTTTTCTTATATCTTCAGCGTTTAGAGTGATTAGATGGAGCGAGCCGTATGTAGGGTAGATTCGCTGATGTAAGATGAGGTCACTTTCTCGAATGAATGCGTGTTAAATGGGGGGGCCAAAAAATAAGTAGGCTTTGCCTACATGACTCTCATCAGCGCTATAAGTTACACTTATGTTAAATATTTTTACGGACATTTGTAATATCATATTAAAGAGACGTTAAATATATAATGACCTCCGCCCAGCGCGATTCTGTGCAGGCGGCCATCGAGATGATTCGGGACGCTGCGAAGTGAGTGATTGAGTACGGTGTTGAGCCGAGATCGTGTGATTTCTCCGCATGTAGAGACCCTGTGAGCTCGCCAGATTTAGGTAATTGAGTGGGTTCGGTCAGGGATATTGAAATATTCCATCTCTTACAGGTTTCGAACGCCCTTCCATTCCCGGAGTAGGCGGGTGTTTTTCTAAACCCCCTTCGTTCATGTGGTGGCAACAAACTGTAGAGCGCAAGGTCTCCAAGAAGATACGGGCGGACCAATGTAGGGAAGGATATACTTCTCCCGGAGTTTACTTGATGTAAACGATAGGCTCCCTTTCAGGTCGAGGGTTCAAAGATATCTGTCTTCCCATTCAAAGGTACGGCGTCCAAACATTCAACCGCGCATTGGTGAAATAAGTGAAGATGATGATCTGGACCGGTAGCGACCGTTTGCCGAGTGGAGATGCTTCGATGTTTTGAGGTTTGCGAATCAACAAGTACTGGTTTCAGGGTAGCGTATCCATGTAAGGTGATTCATTAAGAAGTTCGAATTTTCCGCAGGCCTGTTTGGGAGGCAGCGTGAATCTCAAAGCGTTTCACTCAGGCCGCGACTGGAGATGACTTCATATTTTGGTGTAGATGAAGGTGAATGGCGGTAGCCGGCTCCTGCTTATAGAGGAAGACCTTGGGTATCTTCCGCCCCGGTACTCATATCCACTTCCTCTGTCTGGGCTGCGAAAACTTCGCTCATATGTGACTCGGCCGGAATGACTTTTTTTTGGCCCCCCTGTAGATGGAGTCCAGCTATAATTAAATTTCTATGCAGCGTATCGAGCCAGTTCTGTTTGAGACGTTTGTGACGCTCGGGTCAAAAAGTGAACCTTGGTGGTGTACCTCGACAGTGACAGGAAACCACAAACTCCACTGATACCCGACTCGGCTCTCTGGATTTGAGTGAAAGAGGCTTACCCAGTTAATGAACTCTTTAGGAACGCCATGCTCTCGTAAGGCGTACCATATGACATCAGACGGCGCGATGAAAGCTTTCTGTATGTACACATGTAGGCTCACTTTTGCTTTTCACGATGTTTTTCCAACAAAAGGCGAGCGGCATGTATCACGTCGATAGTGGTGCAGACCTCCACGAAGCCACAATGGTGTTAGAGTTCGACAGTATCACGAATACGGCCGTCAGCAGTTCGTTCGGAAATTTGATAGCGTGAAAAAAGGGGGAACTGGATAATAGTTCGAGAAATCTGCCAGATTGCATCTTCCGAATCGGCATCGTCGTCCTCTGCCGGCCAGTAAAAACCTTCTTCTCTTCAACGATCCGGTTGAAGAGCTTTGTCAATCACCCAACAGAAAACCAGCTTCCGACTACCACAAATCTGCAGCCAAGTCGTCGGAACTGATTGCTTTGCCGGCCTTCAATTTCCTCGAAGCAGCTACTGTTTGCGGTACTGAATATTTCAAATGGGACTACGTGTAGATGTCGCACAGGGTTAGCCGGATGGCTAAACTCTGAAGTCGAGCTGCCCTCTCAAGTACTCTTGCCATCGTTGCATACCTTTTTTCGGTTCATCAGGAGGTGACTATTCTTGTAATATATGCCGAAATACTTCTTTGTATCTTCGGTGACGCGATTTGGCACGTCGGCGCAGAGGCAGCTCACCAACACCGTCTCCAGTTCTTGCCGACGTCACAGAAGTGAGCGGCTTTTCTCACAGCCGCAACCGCCTTTGCAGCACTTGTTGCTTGCTGATAATTCCATCACTTCTCAGCTGACTTGTACTTAAAAAACACGTGATACAGCCCCACCTTCTCGTGAACCTTCGCTCCGACGTTGTTAGTCCACAACGAGGCACCCTTGTCAAATTTCTATTGTCCAATCTTCGTTGTGCCGAGTTCGGAGCCAGCGCATCGCTCCGCCTGTTTCGACCTGGGAGCTGCGAGTCTGAGCATGCAGATCAGCGGGCGGTCCTGCTAGTTATTCTTTCATACGGCTGCTGTTTCATGCCTTAGCGTCTGTGAGAATCTTTGCCGCCATGTTTGATGAAGATAGGGACTATTTGTACTTCTCCTCCCACCGTAAAAGATGATGCGATGGGAGTCACGTCAACGTCAAACTCGTGTTCAGTATGAGGAGGTTGTGCGTATCTGCACACCCAATTATACGATCACCGTCTCCGTTACGTGATAATAAACCCAGTCCACCATGGCAAGTGTAACTAGCTTTCGCAGCGCCTACATGCCCATTTATGTCAACGGCAACGATGATACCGTCTTCTGTGGTATCTCGTCCGTCTTCTCATCCAGCAGAGCTCAGAACTCGTCCTTGCATTGCTCGAAGCATCCATCGGAGCATATGCTCTGAAAATGATATCGTTTTTCGACAGCGACAATAATTTTCACTAGACGGTCATCAAATCGCTCTGCGCTAGTAATCGAGCCACAAAATCGCTGAGACCGAATTACAGCTACAGCACCTGTAGTTTTCAGCCCACCACAAGGAACGGCTTTGAAGCCGCGACACGTTGGTTCCAGGACACGACAAGGAAAACGCTACCTTATACGTTGGCACTGGATTCCAAATTATTTCACAAGGAAAGGTGGATGTATGTAGAGAAAGCAGTCGCAAACGCCCTCTCGGTGACCAGCTTTAACCTTCTACCCTTCTCCTCCCCCTCCCTTCCCATGTTGCATGAGAAATGTCATAGCACACCGAACAAGGGATATGGAGTGACAAGCGTGTACTGAAAAAACAATGGTAGGTTGTGGCGTGCTTGTGC